>KZ309355.1:967034-1017086 GCA_000376725.2 Ladona fulva | reverse complement strand
AAATAAAAATTTTAAAAATAGATTTAAAATTTTACATTTCCCAGAAATGTTGACAAGCTCCTTAAGAGCTTTCAGGAATGAAAGGAATGCCGTTGTTGATGATTTTGATAAGCTCCACATTTAGTGTATTATAAAAATAAAGATGTATTTACGGTAAAGATAAAAGTGATTTCGAAAGATATGAGGAGCTTGTTTTAATCGGAAAATTTCTCCCGGTGAAAAATATAAAAACCACGAAAAGCCCGCATTTTGTTAGGAATGCCAATATCGAAGAAATCCGACTTAGTAAGCAATAAGTAGGTCAGTGCTGAACAAAATTCTGCTTGACTTCCTCCTCATCTAAAAACATCTCATAATTCACTTCATAACTCATCTTTATTCCAATGCAGAATAAAGGAAGAGATGATATTTTGGATTCCTATTTAAAATGTTTGAGAGCAATATATGTCTTTGCGGTAACTTTACGAAATATGCATTCCCCACGTTGGCATTAAACTTTGTTATCTTTGCGGCTCTGACATGAATAAAAGGGAATCAGTCAAGTCATATTTGAGATATCTTGATAAATAAAAGTTGCAAGAAAAATTAGTAACATCCATCACTATTTACGTATGCAAAGGGATGTTTCCTCAAAATATTTACGGAAACAACTTCTTAGCAATATTTTTTTTTTACTCAGGGCTCCATACCACTTAAATAAATGAGCTACTCTCGTCAGCTAAATCTGAGGGCGTGTACGGGACAGCTTGTGATCCCTCACCACTGAGATCTCGGAGGAGCGAATAGGCGTCGAGTTTAAACTCGGGACAATGGAAAAGAGAGGAGATGAGTGGAGAAAGAAGGAAGAAGCGAATCCATCCTCGCGGGAGACCTATGGAGCGTGCGCTGAATCCCGCAAATGTTCCTGTTATGCGTCGTAATATTTTCCCAGGCATTATAACGCCGTCAACGTAACCTTTCCATTTTAGCATAAAGTGAAAGTCAAAAGGCGATTAAAAAAAGTGAGTGGCAGAGCGTTGTAGTCTCCGGGGAGAAACTTAAGAAATATGAGCGTGTGAAAAAAGTCAGCGCGAGCCGTTTGGCGAACGAAGCAAGGTGAAAGGGAAGCTCGGAGGATTATGCGGATGAAGGAAAGAGGCAAAGAAAGCGGGGCAGAGTGAAGAAGAGAATAACTAAGAGGGAAAGGACAGAGGTAAAGTAGGGCGTCTGCGAATCGGGCATACGTTGACCGTGGAGTTGCAGGATTTGCAGCTCATTCTCTATGCGTGGAAAGGGCAAATGGCGCAGGTCACAGAGTTATATATACCTGCGGTGAGTCGCTCGAAGCTTCACTCCTCTGAGGTTAGACAAACGGTCCCTCGGCCTCCGCATTCCTTCCCAAATTCGTGGAGGTAAAAATGGGGATCTGAATTAGTGGCACTCAGTGGACGCTGTGTGGCGCCACAGGAGGATGCCGAATGCACGGAGAGCGTGGAATTCGTTCATTGGGACGACACCGTCTTCCGATTCCTCATTCAGCATTCTAGCTCTTCTCGAAACGGGAGGAATAAACTCCATTCCTTCCTGAGTTTTAAGATCAATACTTAAGTCTATCTTTCTATTTATTTCCTCAATTGTCCCCTATGATTCTATTCATCACCATCCTAACATTTCTTTACATCATTGCCCGCACATTACTGCAAAATTTTCACCCTTCCTCTTCTTCATTCCTCGTTTTTCATCCCCACCTCTCCTTTACCTCCATTTCGTCTCCATTCTTTGGATTTACCCTTCATTTAATCTCCATTCTTTGCGTTTACCCTTCGCTTCTTCCCCATTTCCCTCGTTTTCCTCCCGTCAAAAACATCTGATTTTTTTTACTTTTTCTTTCTGTTCATTTCCTTTCCATGTCTTCCTCCATTCCTTCAGCACATTTTCCACTACTTACATTTAATATTCTCACTGCATTTCCCCCGTAATATTCATCCTACTATTTTTCTTCCTTCTTCCTTTCGCGTCACTACGTTCTACCTTCTTACTCCCCCTCTCATTCCCTCCTTCTACTCCCTCTTTCTTCGCCCATTTCCGTTTCCACTTATCCTTCGTGGCTTTCGCATTCATCTTTCCCTGGTGACCTGTTCCGAACTCGGCAGTTTGAGAGCCATCCAAGAGGAAAAGACCTTTGGTTTTAAATTTTCAAGATAGTGCTTTTCCTACGTGGTTTTCCGAGGATGATCGTGTGCAGACTTTCAACTGCTGCGTTCTCAACTAAGTCGGAAAATATCTTCGGCGTGTGAGGGGCGGTCGATGCGGGATGTTTCCGCTGTAATTGGTAATTGATACAACTCATCGCGGGTTACTGTAAACTCCCTCAGTTTACATACAAATTGATTTAATTAGCCGAAACTGATCTCCGCTGCGTTTCATACGGAGTTAAATGCGACGTTAAAGCAAACCTATTCATTCGAATGTTTTCACAGGAGCTTTGTGCCATGAATCCCAATTAAGATCTTTGGGGGGATTCGTCTTTGCTGTTACGCTGCTGGGAAACATGCGGAACGAGGAGATTATTTTCACGAGACAACAAAATAAAACAAAATATTTGATTCTTTAGAAAAAGAGCCTGGTTCGCTATTAATTTGAAAGATCAACGACTTAAAATTATGGAATGGATTAAGATGTGAAATAATCGTTATAAAATTATTCAAAACCCATCTCGGTTAGTTGTGATTCGCTGTAATTGAGGAAACGATGAATGACTGTGATTTTTGTATTTGCAGGAAAATACAAAAACTACTACACAAATTGCAGCTTAATCAAAAAAAAAACGAATATTATAATTCGGTTGAAATAATCGTTATAAAATTATTCAAAACCCATCTCGGTTAGTTGTGATTCGCTGTAATTGAGGAAACGATGAATGACTGTGATTTTTGAATTTGCAGGAAAATACAAAAACTACTACACAAATTGCAGCTTAATCAAAAAAAAAACGAATATTATAATTCGGTTGTTTAAATAGTTATTGCCGAAAATGTACATGGAATAAGTTACGTACGATCGACTTGTTAATACGAATGCTGTACGAATTTTAGAATAGAACGTTCAACACAAATCGGTTTTGCAATTGCAAATTTGCTAACTGCGATAATTATCTTTTTTGTTTACCACTTCACAAACATATATATCGTTGCTACAAACGAAATTTAGGATGTATTTTAAAAATAAAACTTCATTCTTTTTGTCGCTTAAAAATTCAAAATTAAAAATAACAGAAAATTGTTAGATAAATGAGTGAATTGGATTTTTACTTTTTATGAAGCGTACCCTACCCATCAATCACCTCTTAACTACCCTTTAAATAATTTTAAAGGCCGTTTGAATGTAGTTACCATTGCTACAAAGTGAAAATACTGCTACTTATAAAAATCACAACTCGCCTCTGATACGTTTGTATAATTACTACTGATAATGCACCCTAGGGCCATTCCATGCCAAGTGTACCAACAGTCCCCGCTCGACCATCACCGATTTCAATGAAATTTTGTATGAACACAACTTCATCTCCCCTGTGACCATTTGCCAAGTTTTACATCCATCAATGAAATATTTGCTGAGATATAGTCATTTGTTTGACCCCCTACCGCAGCCTTCTACAGTTAGACATCGATTTTTAGTAACTTTGAGACACGTTATCTCAGTATCTCAGGCAGTATTCCGTTGAGAATAACAAAGTTTGGTTACATACACCATATATTGCTCTATTACACAAAATAATAAGCAATCTCTTACGAGCGAAATCTGCGAAGAAAATTTGAAGCAAAATCGGCCCAAAAAATTATGGCTCGAAAAAAAAATTTTAAGTTTGGCATTTTATATCTCGGTAAATAAACATAAGATTAACGCGATACTTTGTGTCTTATAACTAATTAATACTATGTGTACGAATAATAAGTTTCATATTCCGAATGTTTTCCGTTAGTTTAATAATTGACTGTAAATTATACGAATTTACTTACGACGCCGAAAATAGGTAATTTTCAGTTCAAATTTACAAAACAAGGCCCTCTCGTAACTCTTTCCAAGTCTCTTTATATAGAAGAGCATTCTGTTATTAGAGAAACATATGTTGTATAAGTGTACCAAGTTTTGTTTTTCTCAACGAAATACTGCCTGAGATAACGTGTCTCAAAGTTGCTAAAAATCGATGTCTAACTGTAGAAGGCTGCGGTAGCAGGTCAAACAAATGACTATATCTCAGCAAATATTTCGTCGATGGACGTAAAACTTGGCAAATGGTCATAGGGGATATGAGGTTATGTTCATACAAAATGTCATTGAAATCGGTGATTGTCGAGCGGGGCACTTGACATGGAATGCTCCCCTACGTTTTACGGACACTAGGAATAATGCTTAAATGCAAACAGAATTAATAAATAATCATTCACTCTTTTACAATATTAAAATTATACACTACCAATGCCGGGAGATTAAATCAACATCGGACTTCTCAGGGACTATAAAGAATAAAGGATATTATTTATGTTTCATACTTCAAATTGAACGCGCTCCGATATGATACTCTGATAGGGACATGATGCGATCATGTAATACCAGATAAAATACCCTTACAGTGATGTAGGTGTAATTTATTTCTTTTGCAAAAACTTCGTCTAACGAAACAATGTTTCTTATCTAAGTTACGGAAGAAAATAAATTGTTTTAGTAGGAAAAGTTATCTTTCATGTTTTAACAGAAATGCTATTTGTTGGTAGAGAAATTATGATATAGTTGAAAATCCATCCACAAACTAAATTCAACAATACCGGTCGATAATGTTAATGTCAAGAAATAATGTCAGACAAGGGTCTTTTAACATTTTCACTATTTTCTCTTGAGGGCCTTTTTTCCTACGTTATCCTATGGAAAGGGTGAGAATGTTTACAAACATGACTACAACAATAGTGCCTTCTTCGTCAAAGCATTAAAAGTGATTTATTGAGACAAAACTCGTGCTGGTATGCATTTTCAATCTAGATATACTTAACAATTAAGTTAACAATAGATTGAGTCAACTTCTTGATTAACCCTAGCGCTAAGGTTAAAGGAATCAAAAAAGGAGCAGTCTTAATTAGAGACCAGTCTCTCGACAAGATTTGATGGAATTCATTTTATGCTGGACGGATTGAGTTTTGAAAGTAACAAGGATTAAGGATGGACAATGCAGATTTTCCTGTGAATTGTGAAAACGGACTAGACTTTATTTTCTCTTACATTTTCTGTAATTCCTTATTTTCGTAAGAAGAAACGGGTTTCAAATTCACGGAGTTGGGCGGTACTCCAATCATTTTATTCACAGTACTCCTATCTTTTAATCCAAAGGCTCAACTTTTCGTGAGAGATTGACCTTTTTATTTCAATCTCAGGAATTACCTAAAGATGAGTTTTTCATATCCTCTAACTTACTGTGACCGGTTTTCTATAACGTCCAGTCTTCTGTATGCTCAAGGTTTTCCTCATTCTGAGGCATGTTATCGATAAACGAATAATACACAATTATTCTGGCATTGTTGTTTCAAAATCCAATTAAACAGGAGAAGGGAATTTTACGAATTAATTATATCAGCAGATTCAAAGAAGCTTGCGTTTTTCTTTCGTTTGTGCTGACCTAAATTGGTCTAAGGTAATATACCTCATGTCATGCGACATATCATGCCCTGATGGATGTGAGGAAGGGACGAGATCTCCCGAAAATTAGTCGGTAGCATCCTCATTTGTTAACAAGGCTCATCTTGTCACGGTTATTCAATGACAAAGGGTAGCGGTGGCGGAGAAACACAAAACAATTCCGGCTCTTTACGATCAACGTCATCCTGGAAGGGCCAGTGGTGATGTTTTACTATGGCAGTCTTTCCGTGTAAAGCGAGAGGAGAGATGAAAACCATTCGGCGGGAGGAAAGGGGACGAAAGCAAAACAAAGCGCGCCTCATGTGTGACGTCAGATGGGGAGATTGGATTCTCATGTAGGCAACTTGAAGGTGCAAGGGGGAGATTGAGGACGGGAGGCGGGAAAATGATTGTGAGCCGAAAAAGGAGGTTTAAGGGTCAACAGACGGCGAAAGGGACAGCGGAGAAGTGCGTAGGGGATAATTCTAAGCAGCGTCACACAACTCAGTCACACAGTGCATCAATATTAATGGAGTAAGAGGCGGAGGAGACGGGAGCGCTCTCTTTAACGGCGACGTCCCAATGCAACAACGAAGTCCTCTGCAATCAAATGGGGAAAAATTGAGAGTCGGGGGCGCAATGGGGAGATGTTCCGAGAGATGAACAGAGGAAAAGAATTGTCCTCTCATAAAAGGGAACTGCGGGAGTGAAGAAAGGCAGACGATGTCGGAAGGGAGTGGAATAGGGAAACAATGCGTCTGCGAAGAGGCCCGAGGGAATTTAAAAGGGTGTTTAAAGAACTTTCATTTCATATCGGTGTGTCTGAGGGCAAATAGTTGCGCCCCAGTGGATATGATATGCCCGGATGCATAAATATGGAATCATAAGGAGATGGCCGTAGAACAGTTGGTGGTCTCTCCAGAATTGAATTTGTTCGCGATTAATTTTAGTATTCCATAGAATTCATGCCGAAAAAAGTTTTTGGAGTGCTACATTTTTAGAGAGCTCTCTTTATTCTTGAGTCTTCTCAATTTACAAAACGTTTCATTCGATATTTGACGCACTCTATCCGCGAGACTCCTGAGAAACCATTCTCTTTAACGTGATTGGGGTTTTTCGTTAACTCAGAAAGTTCATATTTAACGTTAGTGTACAGAACAGAAACTTTCGAGTGTTGGTATGAAAAGGTGTGCATATCAAATGAAGAATTGAAGTCGTTCACAATCTCTATGTATGATACTGCTTAATATGGAACTGATTCTTGATCGCAGTATCTCTAATAAGTTATCGAACACATGTCATTCGATATTTAGGCTCGGGCTTTCTCTTCAACTGAAATTTACATAAATAGTTTTTGCGTAATAAAAAAAATTATATTCATGACCTCTCCCGTTTTCTAATCATGAAAGTTGAGCTAATCCTTTCTCAATCAGGAGACTTACAAGAAAAAACTCCGTAAGCTTAAGTTGCAGATCACCACAACTCCAATGGTAGCCATTTTCCCGGAAGAGGCAGCGATTTTGGGAAGTCCGTTGATTCATCTGCCTCGAGATTTATATGAAAAATTCATTCGAAACATTTAAATTTGTTACGTATATTATACTTATACGCATTTTTAGGTAATGTTACAAGTTTCTGGCGATTTTCCTGTTTAAAGATACAAAGGTGAAATACATAATAAGTTCTCTGTAACCTTTGTTAACTATTCGACCTGTTTCAAGGACCTACGACAATTATCGAGGAAACATTTTTTCGTAATTATTTCATTATATAAAAACTCCCTTGCGGACTTTATGTAAACATTCTTATAATGATTTTTAAAGTTAAACAAGCTGATCACGGTAGAGATTGCTAGGGGGGATGGAAAAGGGTATGATTTACAAATATACAGAATTAAATTTGCATTTAAATCGAAAAAAATGTGTTACTGCTATGAAAAATGATTAAAATGAAGGAAAATGGAAATCGATGCATAAAGTAGATGCGATGAAGGAACTGTGAGGTTGACAAGGTAGAAGGAGCGAATAGTATTATAGCGGATTAGGAGTAAGGTCGGCTCATTCCTTCAGCTCAATTTGACATATATTGAGAGCGGTGTCGACGTAAATCTTAAGCAGGAGATAAGTGGGGGGCGTAGGAGACATTGGACTAAAATCTGTTTAATCTTCCAATACCATGCCTCTTATGGCGGGTTATATGGATTAGCTCATGGAAACTCGTAGATAACTTTAAAATAAGAAAGAGATTCGAGAGTTTAAAAGATTGAAAGCTTCCTTCACCATTTCCCTCTTCACATCATTGCGTTTTATCTTTTTGGAGTAAAGATTTTCAAATTTTTGAGACTTTTTAAATTTGAATGAGACATGCCTGATTACTTTCCACAAAATTACAATTACTAATACATTAGTGCATTAATATCTTTTAGTGCGAAAATTATGCTGATGCAGAATTTTAAATATGCAATGAATTAAGTTACATAGATTGGAATAGGTAGCAATCAGTCTACAAAACTTAACGATATTTATAAATACTTCGGAGTAATTGCTATTGGTATGGCATTCACACAGACATCCTTGTAATGAAAGTGGTAGTTAGAGCTGATCCGAAGCATTATAACATCTACATCTACATTAGTACCCTGCAAGCCGCCTTTCGGCGTGTGGCAGGGGGTGCAAGTACCATGAATTTACTTCGCTAATCTATTACTTTCGCGTATCGTTCGCGGAAAAAATGAATTCTTGTATCGATTCGTTTTAGCATTTATTTCTCTGATCTTCCTCGCAGTGTCTGAACGGCCTATGTAACATAGGGGGCGCATTATGTCAGCTACATAATCTACGAACGTGCTTTCTCTAAATTTATCAAGGAGATTTAGTCTTTGTCTAAGCCTTCTATTCTCTAAAGATTCCCATCCTGCGTCCTGAAGCATTTGCGTTACACTCACTGTCTTGTCGTAACAATTCTTTACAAAACGTATCGCCTTCCGTTGCACTTTTTCTAATTCCCGAATACAACACTTCTCTGCAGGGTCCCATACACTACACGCATATTCCAAGTGAGGCCTGACCAACGCAACGTAACATCTCTCACGGACTTTTTCATCGCTTCTACCGACAATTCTCTTCACAAATCCAAGCTTTCTAAGCGCTCGACCACATATTTTGTGGATGTGGGTACCCCAGCTTAAGTTATTAGTGAGGGTTACTCCAAGGTATTTCACCGTTTCTACTGTTGATAAAGTTTTACCTTGGAGCCTGTACGTATAATCGTTGGCATTATTTTTCCTTGGGAAGAAGTTCATTAACCGATTTACGTTCTTTTCTCTTATTATTAATTACTTTTCTTTCGTCAAAGTTTAGAGAAAACTTAATTAGGATAAACTGCTAAGGTATAAAAGGTTGAAGCTTGATTAATATATAAAGTAACTAATGTTGATTGATATTTCTAAGCTGTTTTCACTTGACAAGATGACATTTCTAATAATGATGGATTATAAAATTATTTTCTGTATAATCCTCTTACATTTTTCATTTTCATAAATTTATTAAACTTTAAAGTTGTTATTAGGATATTAGCTCTTTGAATAAAGAATGTGAGGTCGCATGAACATTTCTGTATGATGTATGTGGTTTGATGAAATATTTATGAATGAACATCATAGAATCTGGCTTTAATTACAATCCACGATTCCTCTCCCTACCCTTTATTCCGTTCCTTTTCTATATTCTCTTCTTTAGAATCTTCTTAGTTTACCATCTTATTGTTCCTCTAATCTTGTTAAGAAAATTAGGGGTATCAAAATATTATTGGGTCCTTGCATCAGTTTGATGTATGTATAGAAGTACTCATGAAAGAGACTTCACTGGCAAATTTTCACTATTTAAGGTAAGAAGATGGCTGTCTCCACCTAAATTTCGAAGGATATTTGACTAGTAATCAAGCACCCTGTAAATTAAATACGTCTGTACACCTGCAATGCAATAGTGAACATTTAAATCCTGCAATATCCATTAAAATAGATATTGCAGGATATAATTTCTATAATATTCAATTATTGATTATCAGGAATTAGAATTAATAAACAATATTAGAAGTTATTTCTCTTGAACGACTCGAATAATCTATTAGGCTAAATGAATTGAGATTTTAAAAAACTGACTCCACTTTCGAATTCAGATTTGATTAAACTAATTTTACTCCACTTTGATACTACTATTACTATATGGGGAAAGTGATCAAATTTTCAGAAAAAAATTAATCGTAGTCGGAAAATGCCGACAGAGTTGTAAGAAAATAGAGAGATCGAGAGATACTGCTACTGATCTTTACTAACTATCTATTGTTTAAGGAGAATCCTGAATGTACATATATTTCAGAACCTCTACCAATTCCCAGAGTTCAAAATAAAAGACTGGCAAATTTTCACTACTAAAGGTAAGAAGATAGCTTTCTCCACCTAAATTTCGAAGGATATTTGACTAGTAATCAAGCACCCTGTAAATTAAATACATCTGTACACCTGCAATATTATAGTGAACATTTAAACAAACATCAATTAGGGATTATGGTTTTAGTGATTAATATACTAGTAACTCTAATCTACAAGAGAAAAACAGACCTTTTGTCGAATTATTTACCTTGATGATTTGTTTAACAGTTCTAGGTCTATTTAATTCGCCCGTAAATAAAAGAGGAAATGGCAAGAGATGGAATCTACTTTCTTTGAAGCAAAAAAGGGAATGAAATCATGTAAATAAGGAATGATCTAAAAAACAAGAGTAAAATATGAATGAGATACATCTATTAAGGTATTCTAATGAGGGGAAGGGATTTTCGAAATATTTTGAAAGGGGCCTCTGAGGCTCTTGAAAAGAAGATGAGCACCGAATGGCGATGGCAGGAAAAGTAAGAGAGAAACAAAAAATGGACTAAGAGGAAATATTCAAGAAGTTAAAATTCGAAGTGGAAGGAGCGGGAGCACGATGGTGCTTTGAGAGTGGAAGAGAAATTTCTTTGGAATATTTATCAATCCATCTTAATCCTGGAGTTAAAGCTTTGACGAAGGCGGTTATTCTTTGGTATTAAGCCTTCATGGTCTGTATTTAAGATAAATAGGAAATTCTTGTTCTTTCTAATAGTTTATTTTTCCATGGATATGCGCGCAGAATAAGGGCAGTGAGCTATTTCTATAGTGATCTTGATAATTTGTTTTTCGATACATAAAATTACGCAAATACATAAATGGCGGCAATATTCCGGTGATCACTGAGTTAAACTTGCTACGTAAATCACAGGCTAAAGTTTATGATAAGAGTTTCCTCGTCATTTAACTAAAGAACTCCTGGATAACTAAGTCGGTAGCACGTTCACCTTTGGTAAAAGTTGTTCCGAGTTCGATTCCCAGAAGGGGCTCCTTTGTGCAAAATGACCTTGTTTTAGAATCATTAAAAAATACTACTACCATTGTGTAACAAGAATGCCCGAAGTATGTAAAAGCATCGCTGTAATTGTAGAAAATTTCTTAAGATGGGAGAATACGTGAGTTCTTAATTTGATGTAATTGTAGACGGACTAGCAACGACATTGAAAGTTATTCTGTCACTATTACCTTATTTTTGTTATGTTTCTTGATATACACATCCTTTCCAAAAACTGATTTCTCGAGAATTTTCCTGCACCAATTTAAACTCGGTTGTAAAAGCAATACAGTTCTTTGGTAAACTATTTTAAGCAATGCCACTCTTAATCAAAGACAACGTGCAATGCTCCGAACAGTAATTTGGAGAGCGATCTCTCTAATTCAATTAGCCAAAAACGACTCACATCCGACCAACCTAGAGCAATCTCTTGAAAACTTGGCGTCGAGGGTTCTTGCAGAGTATCGTAAAAACCAGCTTAAAAGCCGGTCCGATGTAAATATATATGGAGGGAACCTAGAAAATGTATTTAATCGAAAGCTTTTGGAACTGGTGGATTTAGGAGTAGTTAAGATACCTTCTAAATTCAAAATCTGGCGTCGTAACCAACGGTAAGGCAGAAATAGGTGCGGTGAACCGGTGATTTAATTGAAGCGCTCACTGAATAACTGCTGGCTCTGTCTGGCCTAGATAAAATAGAGAGGAAATGGCGGAAAGAGATAGGACGATAGGTAGGGCGAAAGAGAGAAGGAGAGGGAAATTCTTTCACTCACTTGGGATTCCTAATCACGGGAATTGGCATCAGAGTGCAAAGGTGGAGTGTGAGAGGAGAGGAAGGTGGTAAATGGAATAGAGGGCACAGGGCATCGATTGGACGGGTTATCCATCGTGGAGACCTTCAAGGGTTAATTTCCAAGGGAACGAATAGATGCGAGGAAAGCAATCCCGTGTGTACACATTTTGCGTGCCCCGGTTACACATGGAACCCTTTTCCAATTCCCGCACTCGCAGCTTTCTGAAAATTCTATCTTCACTCTCCGCCTCCGCCTTCCTCTCCCCCCTCGTCCTCTGAATAAAGTGGTTTGTCTTCCTTCTCTGTGCTGTGTATGTTTTTCTTTCCGCCTCACCCTTTTTTCATTTTCTGCACCACTTTCTCTCTCTCCTCTCGTAAACAGAAACAGTGATCCGAGTCTGATTTTGGACCTCAAATATATTTCGGCTAAGTGTTTCTGTGTCGGTCCCCCTTCCGAACGGATGCAAACATAACCATTTCCGTTCTCATGCTCTTTTCAATTTCATTTAAGGGAAAATTAAAAGACACTCAGAGGGCTTATACAAATAGCCATGGTCAATGTCTCCCTTTCGGACTCATGGAGGCTGAAGGAATTTCCCTTTGAGTTAGGAAAATGGCACCTCCCCGTCCCTGCTTTGGTTGTTTCGAATTCAATACATCCAGACAATATCATATTTTAAATATCTTCACCGCAAACTCTGCCTGTTTGAGTTGGTCTGTCTTCGAGTCAACAGGAAATGTTAAAGAGAGCATATCATGTTTGATCTTGAGAACTTCCATCATCTTGATATCCATGTTTACTTTAATGTATCTCAAGCTGAGTTCTGGAGAAATGACTTATTTTCCTTCAAGGTACTCATTTCATTTTCAGTCACAAGGTATAAGTGGGTGCTTTTCATACAATTCTAAACGAATTCCAGGCATGAAAAATCAAAGGAATAAAGTATCTCGTTATTTTAAATCTCTGTACCTTGAATTATATTTCAGCAAACCACGTCTGTTTTCTGTTTTACTTGTATCCCAAACATAACTTAACTATCCAGTCATCAACTAAATTTTAGGAAAAGAGGATATAATAATCTTAACTCGAATATAAACATAAAAAAGAAATATTTAAATCAAAACCTAAGAGAATATTTAGTAAATTGTAAAAAAATGAAAATAATATAAAAAAGAATAAGAACGGAATAATGAATTATTGATGTAGAATAAGAGACACGTTAAGAAATAATGGCCGTCATCAAATTTCGACCCTTCTTCTCCTACCTTCTTTTAATTTTATTCAAAAATTGTAACACTTTCTTTTGCAACCGAATTATTTGCCTCAATAAATATCTTTCATTCTCTTTCATCCTCAACGATGGAGCAATGTATGCAAAAAATGAAATGAAAAAGCTTTTGATAAGAAAAAGTGAAAAAGTAGTAAAATTGTACGTAGACCTTCGCCTTTTCGATGAAAATCGTCCTTTCTAAAATGGAATTCACGTAAAAGATTCGTTAGCAAGAATTGAGTCCGAAAGAGAGTCTTTAACCATGTCTGAGCCCTCTAAGAGTTTTTAAATTTCCACTTAAATTGGATTGAAAAGAGCATGGGAACGGAAATGGTAGTGGGCGTTAACCAATAGTCAAGCAAATAAATGATTATGACCAGATAAATTAATTACTTATAAGAAGTTAATTGCTATGTATTATACTGATATTGAAGCAACATTTCGACAACTCTGCCGCAATTGCTGATTGAGTTTTTCGTTTTGTGAAATTAAAGATGAATTTCTCTAGCTGGTATGGAATAAAATTATATAACAGCCAACAACGTCAGTTTTTAGAACTTTTGCTTGCGTATCTACTACTATGAGTCCATTAACCTTTTTAAGGAATAATAGGCTGATTCAATATGATATGAGACAAATTGTACGAAACAGCGTTTGATTTATAAATCTTGACTGAAAATATTCATGAAAGAAATCGCTCTCTTTTGTTGGAAAAAACAGTAAACTATGATATTAAAGAAAAGCCATTAACAAAACAAAAAACAAATCGTTCAGAAAAAAACGTTCAGATAGTGATATTTTTCCAGAAGCTTGCTCATCAGTGGACAGCAGTCGAGGTAGCTTTCACTGGAATTCCTGTGACTTTCGGTCATTGGGATTAGTTTCAGTTTAGAATAGCCTCCCGTTAACTGCGATGTTGACCAGAAAAAATATTACAACGGTAGAAGTTGAAATTGCAATGGAACCTTCGGGAACTTGCTTCGAGAAAGAGGTCTTACCTCTACGATAGACCTCGATGCAGATCTTTCAATCTTCTAAAATCCTCTTTTAACAGCTTTCCTTTCACTTCTGCTTATTTCTTTCCGTTATTTCTTCTTTCTGTTTCTCTGTCACACTATTTACTCTACAAATTCATTTCATTATTTAATACATGTAACATTGTGAGGAGACACCTTTGACCCTTACGTCCTCTGTAACTGTAAATTGAATTTTATGAAATTAAACGGATTCCTACTAAACTATCTATACTATATACATGATTAAACTATGTATTAGTTACACTTGTTAAGTTAAATTTTTGACAGTTTTATTCGTGCCAGAATCCCATAGATTTTAAATTAATTTTTGAGAGTGGAAACAATTACCTTATTACAGAATCTATTAAATAAATATTTAATTCAATTAAAATCTCATTTCTAAAGAAGAAAATTCGTTCTTTTCGAGTTTGTGAGTTCAAATTCTCAATCTATCTACAATAAAAGTAAGAGAGTGGAAGGCAAGAAAGTGTGTCTTAAAGAGCTTTTTTCATGTATTTTCGTTGCAAGAGAAAAAATGAGTTCTGGATGAAGAGGTAGAGGTAAATGAGGCGTTTGGCTTAAGTATCGTTTTCGAAAAGCTAACCAGAAATGATTTTGAAAGTGAGGTACTCAGGAAAAGAAAGTGAAACAGCCAAAATTTTCTAATAATTCCGGGGGGAAGCTTATTTTTCACTGGGGAAAGAAATGAGACATTACGGAAATTCCTGGCACATGAGCCGATCGAAAAAAAGGTTGATGAAGATTTCGTTTTATTTCGATATTATTCTCTTGTTTATTTCTTTACAATTATGATTACCTTTAATTTCCCTACCGAAAGGTATACTACCTTTGTTGGACCTGTACGTTTAATTGAGTACTTGCAAACGTTGATAGGTTGTCGATCTCTATGTTATCCAAGGCCAAAACAAATTAGCCTGCGTACAAATTAACCGCTTTAGCTTCATCAATAACGCTAGTAAGGGATGCAGACGAGGGACTTTGGAGTCTTAATTTCGTATCTGATTAAGTAATTTGTCTGTCTGCCTGTCCGTCACACTCTTCTTCCTCTCCTTCCCGACTCTGCTTTTATCCCATTTATCCGGAAGGGAAACCCTTTCCCTTAGCACCTCTGTCTTGTTCGATTCCTAACGACCCTCGCGAGAGCCATTTCTTAGCTGTGGAGAAGGACCTTTCCCCGAGTCCGAGAGCGCAATTGCTGCTCTCATTCTTCACAGCTTCCATTATCCTCGGCGTCGCGCCGTGTCTCCATCCCTCACCCCAACTTTTTTCCTCTTATTCTCTCACCTTTTCGCCTGCACCCCTCTCACTATCCTTTCCTTCTTCCATCAGTTTCTCTTCTCTCGATATTTGTCTTCTTCGTACCTCTATTTCCCTGCCCACGACGTCTTCCCAGATCAGCGCTTCTTTAAGTGGGGTGAACCGTAACCCGAGGGTGACGTGGGATTTGCTTTCGGGTGACGCACAATGTTAGCGGTATATCATTCTGATACTCTAAAAAATGGTACCTTTCGGGTCGGTAATACTCTACAAAATTGCTCTTGCATTGGAATGCTGATGTTTATTGTTTATCAAATTTATCGACATGATTTTTCTTTCTGGAAGGATTCTAAAGAGTCGGCAGGTCTTCAAAATCACTCTGATATAAAATTCCACATGGATACATAGTATGTACCTATACACAGTTTAAAAAGTTCTAACGCACAAATGCAAGGTTTGTAAATAAAATAACATCATAGACTGTAGAGCTTAGTCACTTATGCTATATAAATGAATGCATAGTTAAGTTATTCGCCATTACATACTCCTCATAGTAGTATTGGAGTTATTATTCATTAGTTATTATTGCATTCATATTACTCGTTTAGTTTAAAATCAGTCTAAGGCAATCGGGTCTCTTTCAGAGCAAATTAAATAAGAATTAATTTCATTAATTTAATGTATTATCCTCACTTTACGCATGTAAGTAAAAATAAGGATATGGATCAAGAAAATTTGCCGCTCGTATGAGATACTACAACTTTTGGCAATCATCTTATACTCACATAATCGGAAAAAAATCTATAACGTAATGGTGAAGACGGAAGGCCCAAACGTGTTCTCTACTCATATTTACTCACATTACCGCCAAAAAGAAAGGTATGCATGATACGAGAGAATAACATTGACATCACAAAGCAAATTTGCGAATATACACCGTAAATATGTCAAGTAAAATTAAATGAATAATGAGTCATTGCAAAACGATCAAATGAATGGTTTATTTACGTTCAGTTTTTGCACAACCATTTCTTTCGGACGCTTTTCTCTAAAATGATTACGCATAGTAAATTATTTGGAAAACAAACCTTCGCTCATATACTTTGCCCTTTCTTTATTGTAATTTAAATTTGAACTATTTTTTTAAATTTTTGAATAATACATTTTTATACCATAGGTGAGACCTACGAGTTCTTCTGATTAGACTTAACATTAATAAATGTTCTGGTTCTGTCGCAATAACACAAATTTCACTAATTGGAAAAAAGTACAGAAAACTATGCGTAAACTTGTGAACGAAATAATTTGTGGCAAAATACGAGTGAAAGGCGACTTTTTAGCAATATACTTATAATGCCAAGCAAAATTCAGGCAAAAAATCAAAGAAACAAAGTATCTTCTATTTTAAATTTCTGTGCCTTGAATTGAAAGTCAGGAAAAGAAGTCCGTTTTCAACCAAACATCGGCTAAATGTACGAATTATTTGTATGACCTTTAAAAAGTCGATGGTGAGGATCTTTGCTCATAAAAATATAATTTAGGCAGTTTTTTATTTGGGAACTTTCATCATTCTTAAATGTCAATGAAACGGTTATTGCGGAAGAATGGTTTTTGTCGTTTCGGGTTATTCATAATAATAAGCATGATGCTTTTAGTTCAGAAAATTTATTTCTATCCTCAGTCTGAGATCCTCTTTCCATTGATATTAGTGTTTTTTGTTTACTCGCCTAGTTTTCCTTCCCACACATCTCTCTCATATCCACTGCCTTGCTTTCGCCGTGGACATTAAAAAGGAGCTTATTTATGACTAACCGTTCGCCTACCTTTTTAATAATTCATTTTGCTTCGGAGAGCTCTCCCTGATCTCACACTTTGACTTTCACTTTCTGCTTTATAGTATCTCCATTTTATAAGATTACAAATGTTTTGTTGGAATGCTCAGTTTTTATAGCGATTTTTGCTCCTCAATTTCGCAAACGTTTAACCTGCGCTGGAAATATCCATCTAAAGTCATTATAATTTGATAGTTTTGTCTGATTTTTTATCGATAATTAATGAAACAAATTTTGTTTGTCAAATTATCTTCTCACCGTCAGTATTGCTTGGCTACATGGATATTTATAAGCAAAAAACTACTGCCTTATCTCAATGGTACCTGTAATGTGCTATAAGCAATTCAGAATATTTAACATACTATTTTACCGAAAGGAAATGAAGAAAAACGATATTTTGACAAATAAGTATTACTGAAATACGAAAACAATTGACTATTAATGGATTATTTTCTAACTAAAATCTTTCAAAAGTGATAATTTAAAGATTGAATTTAAAGTGTCATTAGTTGATTAACAATTTAAGAAATGAATAAAATTCACGACATGTATATCCTTCATCCTTCATGCATGCTTTATGCTGGAAATCCTGGATCACGCACTTGGTATCTTTCTCATCTGTTTCCATCTCCTATATCGTTTTCCATTTCGACCCACACCGTTCTCTACGCTACCTCTTCACTTCCATTAATCTCGCTGTCTTTGATATACTTCCCTCACTGCATCTGCGCAATCTTATTTATCTCTCGCTCAACCTTCATAATGTCAAAAGTCAGCTCTGTAATATTGAATTTATTCCCTATCACTTCACGGCATAAATCTTCGAGATTTATAATCTGCCATTCCTCTACCGATTCCATTGAACTTAATGATACGATAGTGAAAGTAAGCAAGAAAAAGTTTGATAAGGTTCAGTATGGGCACATGTGGAACAGAATGGGCAACTGTATCAAAAATCTAAATTACCAAACTCAGTTAGGTAAATCACAGTTATAAAACCGGTAAAAAACATTTAAAAAACTAAATTTCGCTATGAGTTATTTATTTTGAAATCATCCTTTTTGTAAAAATGCTACGTATAAGCATAAATATTGCTATTGCTTCAACAAATTACGTAATTAGTAAAACAGTAATCACATAAAAATAACGACCACCAAATATGTTATTTTACAATTGAGGCATAAGTAAAGAGATTTAATTTACGTTTGAAAACTCTCAAGTCCTGAAATAATTTTACGTACGATTTAGACTCCATTCGTATCATCACGTAAGGATGTTCAAGCTTTAACAGCTACAATGGAGGTCTCACAGGTTCATGAAGTTGTCGTTATACATCACCCACCAATACATCAATAGATCCCTTACATTTCGTTACCGGTAGCTTCTCTTATCCAAAGGTTCATTTATAGCTTAAATAAAACCCAGGTTTTTTTTGAAACACAAAGACTTTTGCAGGTAAACTTTTTCCTTTTCTGGCAAACTATTCCCTTTTATCTTTCGGTATTTTATACATTTTAGCATTTTTTCAGAGGGGTATCTCTTCTTATTGAAATCTCAGGCAAATGATTCTACAAAATTGCCCCCGACTCTAATACATTCACTTCAGCTCCAGCGTATCGTACTCTTTATTATCCCATTTCTGCCTCCGTTCATTTATCTTTCCCTTTTACTTCCCGGTTCTAGCCTGTTTTTTACCTTGTTTAGGCACGTTTACTACATAATCTCTCGGGTGTAACTTACTGTATAGCACATACACTCGAATATACCGCAGAAACCTTTCTCTTTGAACCTCGACTCCGCCATCACTTTTCCGTATCTTTTGATCGCTCCCTATGGCGTCCCGGTATGTTCCGCCTATCTCCCAAATCCCTCTCGTTTCCTCTCCCATTCTCTCTCCCTTCAATCCCTCTGTTATGTCATTTCTCCCTCTACATTCCCATGTACCGCCATTCTTCCCATCCTCTCCTAAATCTCTCTTCTCTTTCCCCAGAGAAAACTACATCCACTCTTTTCCTTCCCCTTCACGCAGTCTGACACGAGTCAATGTTCTTTTGCAGTTCCTACACTTTTGATCTTTCCTCTACGGCGCATCGAGGGAAGGAAACGAAAAGTGTATCTCCTTCCTCTTTCGTCTCACATACTCCTTATCTTCCATCCATTTCGTATCTCTCCATCATTTCCCGCACAATTTTCCCTCTCCTTTCCCTTATTTCATTCTATAAATCTCTTACCTTTATCTCCCATCTTTTCCTTCGTAATTCTCAGCCCTTGCTTTGGAATCTCTCCCCTCCTTTCACTTTCCCTTCTCAAGCCTTTTTTCCTATCTTCATAATGTACACCAAGTTGTATGCCCGTTTGAATATTGGAAAACGTTTTAACTAGATTTTTAACGCAGATAGCGTGATGCTGGATTTAAAGTTTTCCAACACACTTCTTTAGCTTCCTATCCGACAAAGTGGATGAAAATAGTTTGTTTCTGCGTATCTTCAAAGAAATTTATGTGCTAAAATTTTTCCCTCCATGTTTGGTTTTCAGAAGCATTGCTGTTTTCGTGATAGAGTAGTAATTCGACCTCTTGCATACACTTGGATAAACGAGATACTAGGTTGATCTCTTAGAAATATGAAACTTAACATGAATCAACGAATGAATAAAGTCATCTTTAATGTAATATAGTAATTATTCATGGCGAAATAAAAATTTGAACAAAATAATCCGGTTTCAACAGAACATTTCCACAGAACGTAATATAGTAATTCATTTTTATTGCAAAATTAAACTAGCGCACGTGTTTATCGCAGAATTTAATCGAAACCCATTGGATTAGTATTGTACGACGTGTGATTTTCTACTATAAAAATAAATTGGTAACCCTACCCTTCATCATTGAAACACTCTCTTAAAGGGTATTTCCTAAGAATACAAAAATAGGGTTTTAACTTCCTTCACGTAGATATTTCCTTAATTTACTACCTAATTTGGTTGTCTGAAATTTGGGGAAGACGAAAATATCTTCATTCAAATATAATTAACGTTGAGAAATTAATATTACCTTAATGAAACAAATATAATTTCCAATGAAATATTTTATTCGGAAATCAAATAGTTAGATCACTAATACGAGATTTATCAACAGTTGATCCTTTTGGTTAGCAATGAAAATATATACGAAAACTTGGATGAATTGTGAATCATTCATAGAAGGTTGAAAAATTCCCTGCTCTCATCCACTTTAGGATAATTTCCTCATTATGACAAAACTATGTGTACTAAATATGAGTACTTTATCTTTTATCGATGCTGACATTCTAGTAGCCGAATTCTGAAATAGAAGCAATAAATTTAGCCAGTAACAATCTAAATGTAAACGATTTTCTGATAGAAATTTTAAAAACTTCTGGATTCAATCAAGATCGTTTCCCGTTTCGTCAATTTTTTTACTCGTAGACGACCTATTCTAAGTCAAAAGCATAATATACCTATCCGGTTAAATATGTTGTAAATTCAATTTAACGAGCAAATTCAATCATTAAATTATGAAAATAAAAAATTGCAGTAATAGAAATAAAGAAAATTGCAAAGGAATAAAGAAATGCATATATTAGCTATATATGTAAAAAAAAGTATGTGCTAAGAGTTTCCGCGTCCATAATCTGGCGAATAGGATATTATCTTTCAATACAGGAAGAAGGAAAATATATAGTTCATTTTCTTCTGTCTCATTCTTACTTGCGGCCTAAATTGGGCCTAACCTCGCCAATAAAGGGTTTATCTATCTATCTATCTACTCATAGCTTTGATACTTTGAGAGCCAACGATGAATGAGTTCTTCATGGTAATGAGATTCATGTTAAATACTCCTGATTTAATGATAGGAGAAATATTTCTCCTTGGTTCATTTTGACGAACTAACATGGAATCACACTAATGATGGTTTTCTAGTCTAGAGAGAAAAGCAAAGACAATGCATCTCACTCTTCATCTTTCTTAATAAGCCTTATTCCCTCTCCAGGACCTTTTAGAGCTAATAGTGAAGAGATTTGAGGATAGAGACAGCCTTCGAGCTGAATTTAATGGAGTGTTTGTGAAGATTCTGAAAGTTTAATCACAGAACTATATTAATTATAATTTAGAACTCACCTGGAAAACTTAAAATAGTTCGATAAACAGGCCCATGAGAAGAAATTTTTACTAAACCCAAAGAAATATGCAATACATGACCATTGCTTCGTAGCAAAACTACATAATCAGTTCAGAGACCTTGACATTCTCATAGCGCTGTTTAGTGTTAGTAATTACCACGACTTATTACTTGAGTTTGTGTTATTTAATGAAAATAATTATAAACTGTCATTAAGTAACACAAACTTTAATAATAATATTTAATATCATTTAATAATTAGATAATTTTATATTATGATAATGGTCGTCATTATTGCAGATCATTAATAATTATATGTATAATAGATACGTATTTTTAAGGAATATGATCAGAAAATAATTTTTACGATAGACTGCGGGATATAAATATATCATTAAGTAACTAAAGAGCATTACTAGGTAACGGGCTTCAACGTTGAATGTTGTCATACTGAAACTGGCGATTTACAGGAGATAAGGTGTCGACTATTAAAACTCAACGCAACTCGAGTAGATACATAGAGACTATTATTCTGATGTATTATTCAGCATAATTATTTACATTCTCAGCAACAGTCTACAAATTACACATTAATATTACTCGACAAGTGGTATCGGGCTCCCGGATAGCCAAGTGAGCAACGCGTTCGACTTACGTGAAAGCGGTCCCGGGTTCGATTCCCGGTGGGGGCCTACGTACGAAATGACCTAAGCTGTCGAAGCACTTTTAACAATACTACTACTACGACAAGTGGTATCGTGAGATAGCAGCGATATCTATAATAATATTCAAGGTAGTCAAGGGTAAGAGCTGGTGAAGGAATTTCATATTCACTACGTTAGACATTAGAGGATGGAAAATAATTTAAGAAGCGAATATGTAGAAGAGAAAGTTTTTATGGACGTGGGATGAGGAGAGAATGGAAAGTCGGTATTGAAGATTCGAGAGGAAAGCTTTTAAAGTGAAGAACGCATAAAACGAATAGTTTGGGGAAAAACGTTGAAATGGAAGTTGACGGATGAAGACAGAAAATCATACCTATAAAATATGCATACGAGAAAGGGAAAGCACAACTGAGACGGCAAAAACACTGAAAATACAGAAGAGTAGAGGAAGAGCGACGATAAAACAGACATTGTGGTGAATAAAAATCGTAAAAACCATCAGAAGAAGGGGGAGATGAAAGGAAGCCGTAGAGTTAAAGAGAATGGTGTGAGTTGGAAGGGGAAATAGAGTAATGGGAATTAGAAATGGAGGGATGAGTTAGGGGAGAATGGAATAGAGATATAAGGGAATGGAAGCAGGAGAGAAGGCCAGCGAAAAGCGGCCGCTGTGGATTTAAAGTGCAGAAAGGGTAGAAAAGAGAAAAGGGAGGGGTTTTATCAGGGAGAGAGGGATGAGGAGGTGGATTAGAGATATAGATCCTGGTCTCCGTGGGGAGGCTAACCAGCCCCTTAGGGGAGGAAACCCAGAATGGGGTATGAAGGCGTTTTGCGAAAGAGAAACACATGGGGAGGATACGAGGAGAGGGAGCAAGGATACAGTCTTCCAAGAGGGAATGGATTATTAAATAGAATGAAGCGTGGTAGAATGGGACAACTTAAATGAAATGGGCATGGGAAGGGATAAGGAATCCTTTTTCTCTCGAAAGAATTGAAAAGAATGGGCTGTGAAATGAGATGTGGCTCTGGAATTGGAATCCGTTCGGGAAATGGACGACTTCAGGAAGGATTTCACTTAATATAAAAACCCAGGATGGGCTTTTATGGGGATTTCTTTATTTTTTCCCGAGTTTTCATAAAGGCTGAAAATTAACTGTCTCATTAATGCGATATTTCTGTCAGAATATCGAGGAGCCATCTCTGGTGAATTTGCCGGCGGTGTTTGCGGCTAAGGTGATGAAGGAATGAAATCTCTTTGTAGAAGAGATCCGAGAAGTGAATTCTGAAGAAACGAAAAACAAAATGACATCATCACTCATTCATAGATTTTTACTGAATTTTAGAACCTTTCTTCCTCCAACATTTTAAAGTCTTTTAGGAAACCTATCTCCCCAGATCATTTCTTGATTAAAAACCGCGGAGGTGTTTAGACTAAAATGGAGTTGAAATTGGCATTGTAAACCTAATGAAGGTAATTTTGAAATCGCTTGGAAATGGAATAAAATTGCTTATGATACTGTAATTAGATCGTGCACGTGATGAATGTCGCAGCTAACTTTTCTTACTACGAGTATGGGAAGACGCAATAGTGTAATTTACATTGATACTTGCCTAAGATATACTAAGTTTGAGTAAGTAAACGAAGATGTGGTTTTTATCGAAAAAAATTATAAACAATTATTAACTTATACTTCATTTCATATTAGACATTACGTGCAACGAACATCAATGTAAATATTTCATGCCAACAACATTAATTCATACAGTTCCTAGTCACGCCTCTCTCTAATTATAAATATTGTTAATTGATATCAGTAAATATCGGAAAATCACGAAAAGGAGATTCATTATCACACTTACAATTTTTCACTGAATGCTATTTAATGATTTACTTCCTAGAAAGAGAATATTATCCCAATACCAGCAATAACAATCGATAAAGTTCTCTCTCGCACATTTCATTTGCAATTTACACATCCAGTCTCCAAGTTCCAAAAAATATAATTTCCTTCTTATTTGAAATTTCTGGCGAGGTTTTGGTGCTTCTTATAGAAAGTAAGGAACGTTTCCCCTTTTTCACAGAACTTCAAATACATACTTTACGAAGGTCACAGAAGATCCTCTGTGTACCACATGGACGGAAATAATAGTTATGTAAAAATCTGAAGAGACATTATTGTTTGAATATTCTTTGCTCCGCACATAGGTCGTACGAGAAGAAAAAGGTGGATCCTCAATCCACTCTCATTCTCTCTTTTAGCGAAGAAAAGCACCGAAAGATTTTGCCTTCTATTATTGCGATTTTCAAAGCTTTCTTTTCATTTCCCTGCAGGCATTTTATCTCGTCAAACAGTAACCTTCTCACAACTCTTTTTTTCAGACCTCCCGGCTTCCATCTACGAAATTTTTTCCGTGTTCATTTTAAAATAAAAAACAACTCCCCGTGCTTTTCAAATCCCCTTACCGCGATGCAAGGAGCTTCTCCAGATCACTCTCCTAATTTCCCTGGAGATGTATATCTGTAAACCGCGGTCTGCTTTCATAATTTCAGGGAATAGTTAAGAAGATAGAGAAATGTGAAAAACGAGATGGACTATATTTCGGTAGCTGATGAGTAGGCCCAAAATTAATTCAGTTTTGACAAAGTACTATTCGTTGAAGATACTGTCTCAGTTGTAAGTTAGTGGAATTTTTTTCATTTTGATGACATAAGAATTCTTATGGTAATTTTGACATAAATGGTACACTTAAGTTTACCTGATGATGTCCTACGGCTACGGAACCGGTCGTAAACTATGTGGAATTTACCATAGGATTTCTTGTAGAATAAAAGAAACTTTGTACTTTTCCACAGCGATTTTATTATTTATTATATATTCCCTAAAAGTAACTCAACTCATAACTTATTTCGCGAAAGATTGACTTTATAAATATGAGGTGTGATTCAGTATAATATCGGATGTTCTACGAAAGATTAAACGGATGACAAATAACCATTCCGGAATAAATGTCGTTTAATAATATGGGAATTTGAATGTAGTGAAGTTGCGAGTATGAGGTAAACATTCGCATATGGGCGATCTAAGCTTCGTAAGTTACAGTTGCAGCACCTTGCCGTTCGCTCGATGCAATTTCCTCACAGTAGTGTGTACTTAAGCTCCTACGCTCTAACGGTAACATACGTTTACTGCAACTTCCTCTTTTGGCGCTTCACATCACATTAAAAGAGACTCCTCCAGACTTAGTAATCTGTGTGAATTCCCTATACATTTTCCCAAGTTTATGAGATTAAAATAGTTTCGTACGCAATTTCTCAATAAATTACAGACATTCTTAATGAAATTAAATTTAAAAATTTAATACCCGAAAATAGATTTCAATTTTGTCTCAGAGAGATCTGAAACATTTTCTATATCTGTTTATTATTGCTAAATCAATTGAGATTCCCTTAACAACATTAAATAACAGAGAAATATGACCAATCACTGAGAAATTTTTAGCAGATAATAAAACACATGACCATTCAAAGGAGTATGCTGTAATCTTTGAAAATTTAATTTACGACACATTTAAGTTCAAATTTTAACCTTGTTACTGCTCTATATTCCACTTTGAACTTATTTTCTATGTTATTTCCCTATAATTATTTTCATTAGCTTAATAAATGTAAACATCAAGAATATGAGATTAAAAATAGTTTCTCAGTTTTAGGAAGAATGAGAAAAGTTATCTCAGCTAAAATGATTTCTGTAGCATATAAGCTAAATTTCTAAATACCTGAGTATCCTAGGGGTTTGGAAATTTTAGAACTTCTCGTAACGCATACTAATTTTAATATTTCCTGAAAATGATAAGTCTTTGCTAGCAGAGTATTACCCTCACTGGTGGATAAAGAAGAAAAACGCATATTTATCATCCACTGAAATTTAAAATCCTTTTTTTTTATTGGTCCGAAGACCTAAAGATAAATGTTGGAAAGGGCTTAACAAAATCAAGGAAACCATCGAAAATATATAACTTCCTTATTTTTCCGCAAATACAAAGAAGAATAACTTTAGGGGACTATAGAAGAAGAACAAACAAAGCACTTGTGAAAATTAAAGGAGATAAAGATGATATTTCGATAGGGCATGTGGTCTAAAAAAAGAAGGCAAGTATGGGCAGGGCTATGTAGAGAGGGTGGGGGTGAGAGGAATTCATGGGAATTTTTGACGGCTGGCGGGTGGGCTTGCAGTGTTATATATTTTTTCAGCAAAAGTTTTGACCAAGTGAAATATAGTGCGCTTCCTCAGCTGAATGAAAAATGGATGCAATGGCTGGCTGGGTTGTGGTAGCGGAGAAAGGGTTATGGAAACGAATGCTTAAGGAGAGGGTTGCCTTCGGGGAGATAAAACTAGATTGAGTTGGAGAAAGAGTTTTCGAAAGTGGAAGAGAGTGGTAGAAGAAGGAGAAGATGTAAGATAGAGAAGAGGAAGGGAGAGTACTAGAGAAAAACGTACAAAGAAAAGGAAGATAGAATTGATGACTGTGGGATGAGAAAAGAAGGGATGTTACGTATGAGGAGTGAAGATGAAGGCAAGAGAAGGGACGTAAAAGTTAAGTTCTTCGGAAGAAGAAAAGGCTACGAAAGAGAAGAGTAGTTTAGCGGTACATAATGCCTAAAGTGGTAACTAATGGAGAAATATGACATGAATAGGAAATAGAAAGATTGGTATGAGAAAGGCACGATTCGATGAAGTGTATCGGAAAGGTTTTGCAAGACGACGGGGGATAAAGGACGTAATTGAAAGACAGAGAGAGAGGTAGCGGAGCAAAATAATTCATTGACGCAATACTTGAAAGGTATAGTTTAAGGAGAAGACGAAATCGCCGGAAACCAATCGTCCAAAATAAAGAATACACAATAAAAACATATATATCTTCTGCTTGTTCTACACTTTTATTGGTCTTCGAAACTCAATCGACAGATTTACGGTCCGCCGTCTTAACAGTCCCTCGGCGAGCAAACTCTTCTCTTTGGCGATATCTCGGCGGGATTTCAAGGTGGCAAGTAATAAAAGAATTTCGAGTTTTGAAAGGACTGGGTGCAGAAAGTTGGACTGGAGGGAGCCAAGTGTTTCGGAGCTTTTGTCCTCTTCGCTTTGCCTACACTTACGGAACAAAGAATGGATGCGATTAATGGTACAGAACAGGCGACGTTCCGTGGAAAAGAGAATTGGAATGGTTGTCTTTTTCTTCCAATGCCGAGTTACCAGTGTGTGGAGTAAGTTTTGGAGTTAGGATTAGTGTGCCACCAAGGGTTTCGTTGTGTGTATTTGTGTGTTTGTCCATGTGCTTATGAGAGAGTAGACGTGGAAGAGGAGGCTGAGATACGAATTCTCCGTCTCGAAGTTTAGAACCAATTTTATTCGCGCATTCAATTTTCGCGTTTGAAACTCGAACTGAAGTGGGTAGTTTCTTCGGTGCAGTGAATGGAATTCACAATTACGCAAGGGAACGGAACCGGAAATGAAATTATAATAGGTCGAAAATTCATCGTGAAACCCGGGAATAATGAAATTAAAGTTTGTAATTATCCAGAACATATTAAACAAAGCAGCAGAGTCTTCAGATCGACATAAAATATTTTTGCAAGCTAAATTTCCGGCTAACATTTAGATTTGACTAAAGTAATCAAAGTAGCTTGAAATGGTAGTTAAGCAAAAGCTACTTCTAGATAAATAGGAAGCTGGCTTCCCGAGTAGCATTATTATTGCTAAAAGTCCTTCGACAGCTGAAGTAATTTTGTTCGTAGGCTACCACCAGGACTGGTTACCCTAATTCTCTAGTTTGTTTATAATGTTTTTATCAGCACTGAAAAAATATATCAACAGTTGATATAAAGGTAAATGAATCTTACAGGCTTTATTTATTAAGTACCCAGCGGTAGCAATTTTTTTAAAGGTCAAAAGAAAACATTTTTCAGGAAAACAAAACAAAACACTTTCATGCAAATAATGTAATCTAAAAGTGTGCTTAATTATGAAGCACTGTGTATTTAGAGCCGAGATGAGCAGTAAAATCATCGAATTCATTATGCAGCCAAAATTGCTTCACCAAATCACGACGTGAATCGGGGCACTCGTGACATGCATCAGACGGAAGCACTGCCAACTCATCCTGTTTTACGTCATGCCATCCCATCGATTAGCTATATAAAAGCCGAAATGTGGTAGTTATCCTACTTTTTTCGGCTGCGGATTCTCTTATGAAGCCATATCTGAAAGCTGAATCATATTCCTTCATTGTGAACGGATCCAAATATCTCCACCACCATACAAAAAACTTCAGCGTAACTTGAGACTTTCGAGAGACAGAGAAAAGGGAGGAACCTTAAAAATGTATGAGGAATGTGAAAAAAGGGATGAATCGTTCTTCCAATCTCTCTCGATGGCAGTTTTTTTACGGTTTTTCCTTTGGCCATCAACTCGCCTCTTTTTCCTTCTCTCCGAACAGAATGGAGATGTTAGGGAGTATCAATACCCGTTCTTGTTCTTATTTATTCCCCTTCGGTCCGCATTCCATCCCAAAATGCCTCTACTATATCTTCCTTTGATCCCAACGGATGCGAGTAGCACTCTTTGCTATCTGAACCACTATTTCATTCGAATCCTCTTTATTACTGCTTTCCTCGGTTTCGAAGGACATGTCCATCGCTTCGGATCGGAACTATTTTTTTTAGCTTTTTACTCTGCACTATCAGAATGGTCCAGAAATATGACATTTTACTTCATAAAGAAGTCATTAATATTTTCAGAAAATGGAATGGCATTCGAAGTGAATATATTCTTTTATCCGTTACCTTGAAAAATTTTCATAAAATTGCTGAAAATGCTTCTTTACGCCGCAGCACTGTAATACATTTAAGGTTATTTATTGGTTTGATTTAAAATATAAACAATTGCATTGCAACATCGACGGATATTTGATTATATCAGAGATGAATTAAAGTTGATGTGAACTTTAACAATCATTTTTCCCTTTCCTTTTTGTGCTCTCTGACAGATAACTATGTAAATTGAAATACGGAACTTAGTAAAATCTAAAATTTTAAATTGAATCTTGCAGAAGCCCATTTTAGCTTAACATATTCCTGCTTCCCATAAAAGATATTCGTACGGATTTCGTTTTATCGCAGGTCGATATAATCTATTAAGTTTTTGTTAACTCATTTTTACTTCTGCAAAAGGAAAGGGAAAAGGTTTAAAGAATGCAAGAAATTCTCCTTGAACGGAAGAATGGCATTTCAATTTAAATGTTTTGATATAATACGATACTATTTTATGCGTACATTGGACCATTGAGATATTGCTGTAGAAGATTACCATAACGGGTGAATGAGTGGACAATTATATTAGTCAAAATAACCGCAGAAGAAAAAACAGAATACGCGAATTACTTCTCTGTCTGGTGTAGAGCTTAGATCTTAAAAGTATTCCTAAATATAGTATTACGAATTGTTTCAAGTTTTGCACTGATAAATGTTAGTCTCAGAAAATGAGAGGTTTTGAAAACAATTTCAAATTTTTCAGATTTTACTTTTTAAAGCTATGAAATTTCATAAGGGATATATTTATTCCTCACCTCTTCGTCAGTGTCAACTAAAAAGATGAAAATGAAAGGTCTGAGTCGGAGGAAACGAGATCTTTGAATCCCTTCAAATGTCCTCAATTTCATTAACTCGAATCACTTTCCCCACTCGCTCTGCTTGCTTCTTAGATGACGACCTCTCTGATGACACCGCTGCCTTCTCCATCACCATTTCCTTAGTTTCCTCGATCGCCCCTTGAGAAGCCCAATCCCCACCCAGAATTAATTCATTGCGAGAAGCCCCTTCTTCTCTGGATACTCGTTTTTTAGCCGGATAATATGCAGGCCTTAGGAGTGAGGATAATCTCTAATCTTGAATTGAGCATTCGGCGGCTGAGCGTTACACAGGGCGTCCCTTGGAGATGAGAGGAGAATAATAAGCGGGGGCAGTAACGAAATGGAGGAATGGATTACGGAGAGGGGATTTCTTATTACTTATCCCTTCCCTTATCTTCCTTTTATACCGTTCCTAGATACCCTCTTGCATTTACTCCTCCACGACTGGCTATTTCTCAACGAAAGATTTGTGCCCAGTTTCATTCCATTGGTTAACTCGCGTAAAATAATTTTAAACACGATTTTAAGATTTTGAACTGGCAATCTCTCATCGCATCCAGTAGCGCATTTACAAAACAACGGTGTGTAACTATAGTCTGTAGAAGAAAATTTTCCATCCCATAAAACTTGAAAGCGTATTGGCCTCCTCTGTTGATATCAGGTGAAAAATGATATTTGACAAAAATCAGATTATCCTCACAGGATTTTTTACTGGATGTATTCAAAATCAGCCTAATTGTCCATATTTATGACTAAGTTTTACTGTGTTAATTCGTTTAGTCTTCATGAAACCAAAAATATTTATATTTTACTATGGAGAACTCAGGAAAAAAGCATCTTACAAGGGGCTATTAAAAAGAACTGTTTCCCAGCCGTAAGGAACGCATCCCACTGGTGTGGTTACACGAGTTAGTTGCTATAGTTTTAATATGTTCGGTTTTCTTTTTATTTCTAACACTCTGTTTAATTATAATTAAATCTTCCTACAGTTTTGCTGCTGTTCATCAAGAAACTAAGCAATCGTAAATATTGAGTTACATTGATCAGTAAAACGAACTCTTTGCACGTTGGTGGGAATTAGCTCTCTTGAGGACACGGTGAGTTAACTTGAGACCATAAAGTTGAGGAAATTCTGAAATAGAACCTCAAATATAAATAAAATTTCTCCAATGCAAATAAAGGATTGTGCTCTGTTAATTCTGTGTGCGATTGTTTTCTTCTGCAGAAACATCGCCAAAGATAGGAAATTATTATTATTACAGTTTAATGTCATAGTTTCCTGCCGCAATCTTACAATTTTTTTCCCTTGAGGACACAAAGTTAACAGTTATAACTCTGCAATTAAAACTCAATCAATATCACTAAATGTTGAAAATATCATTTGTCTCTTAACGTGGTAGCAATTACTGTCTGTGTACATCACCTCCGGTCCTATATTTATTCTTTAGTTTACTTGTATGTACCATTATCTGTTGAGGTTATCTATCAATCCCAAACTCTTCTTACACTTTCCTATCTTCCCACCAGTTTGCTTTCTATGACTGTTGTCATTATCCCCTCGCCCTAGTTAATGATGAATCTACTGTTCTTGCATCCCATAACATTTAATCAATCTCACAACTAAAAATTCAAATTGGAGAATGATCGTGGCATCTTTATCATGGAACCATCATTTGAAAGAGTTACCTTTGCTTCGATTTCAACTTTTTTCTTCCAAACATCCCTTACCGCGTTTCCCATATGCTTCTCTCAATTCTCAAATTTAAAAGACTAAAGTAACATCCGTAACTTTTCTACGACTTACCTTCGACAGTACTTTCGTTTCATCACTTGTATAAAATACGTTTACTGAAAGAATTTAACCAGCACCGAAATGCAACTTTTTCACAACAAGAGAAGGCCTCGCCTCTGATTTTTCTCCCGCCTTACAGCCCTTTCATTTCTCCTGACTTGCTCTGTTCCTAACCACGGATTGCTCACTCTTAGGTTGCCTCGTTCTCGACAAATTCGGCCGAGGAAAGCTCTACGTTGCCTCTGTACATTAGCGAGAAGTGACCCAGTACCCTCGTTATTTTGTAATGCGGGGAGAATTTAAATATGGAGGCTTTAACTACTTGCGGCCGATGCATTATCTCAGGCATCCCTCCCCCGTGCTGCCCTCTGGGAGCGGAATTTGCAAACGGCGGGAGGGCGGATGTGGCTGCGCATGGAAAACACCGGAGATATGGCGACCAAAGTAAGGGAGAGAAGAGATACGAGTGCCGCACGCATGAACTCGGACGGCATTATAAAGGCATTTTCATCGGAAAACCATTGCCAATGAGGATTTGCTTTGTTCTAATACGGACGTAATGAGTATGGAACGAAACAGGAGAGCAAAACACTTGGAAATTGCATCCATTTCATCATTTACCTTTTTGAGTTTAATGGCTCATTAAACTCTGATGAATCACGGAGTGATAATGATTTAAAAGCTAATGAATGGCCTATGAATATGTGGCTTGATTAATATATGCAGAGAATTGCGCTTGATTCGATGTAATATGCATATTTGTTTCTCTATCACGCCGTGTTCAAGGCTGGCCTTCCGTAATTTGCAACTGGTGCGATTAACCAATCGTTTGGAACGTTTTCTGTTAGAATGTCGTTTCTAATCTTTGATATTTATGATTATTTCGATCCTAGTGGTTGTGCATGCTTTTATGAACAGAATGCTCCATGAAAATGTATTGCCCTTTGAAGCAATGTATGTATATGAATACATGCTATTATTTTCCTCATCATAATTGCATTTAATTAGGCTGAAAATAAACGAGAGCACTATAGTTTTAAAACTCAACTTTCAATTACTATCATTATAGTTAATTGAGCGTATTAATCAAACATTCATCATGTAACCTCACGACTCTTCATTAGGGAAACGCAAATGGTGGAAGAATAAAACTTGATGACCGTAACGTATTGGTGAAATCAAGGGCGCAGCCAGAATTTGTCTACGGAGGGGGGTTTTAGGACCACGGAGTAAACACGAAATTGCTTGAGGGAAAAACCTTCCTCTAAAAATCTAGTAAATATCGAAACAGATTTATATCTACGTATGTACCCTGTGAGTCACCATATAATTGTTTATCGTTGGCTCTGTTCTCAAGGTGGACCTCCATAACTACCCCTTGGCTACGCGTTTGGATGAAATGATATCGAATGATTGCTTCCCTTATATTTAATGACCTGATCCACTTAATTTTATGATTTTTTGCGTTTAGTATGATACTCTCCGATAGAAGGGCTTGGAGGGTATGTGGAAGAAGGGAACTGCTCAAAGGGCAATACATGACAATGAAGGTACGAATTTTCATAAGAACCTGAAGTTTGATTGTTGAGTCACTGTGAATATGCTTCTGCACAACAAACTTTTCCTTTCCTTATCAGAAATAATATCATAAAATCGAAATAATAAACGTATTGTTAACCACGCCCCTTTCAAGAAAACATTCAGAAACCTGCATCTTATATGATCTATAAGCCAATGTAACTAAAAAAATCATTCTTGACATACAGAGGCCAACGTATATTTTTACATGACAGTATTCTCGAGAAATTAGTATATCAGAAATTCCTCATGAGATATTTCATTCCTCATTTCATCATCATCACAGAATAAAATTCTGAAGTTAGGTGTAACAGCTCTCTTGGACGTACCCCACTTCACTACCTCATAATTCCTACGCCAACCATTACCTACCCCGTACAATCCAACCTAAGTCCTCTATCAATCCTCCCTTCCGCCTCTCCTTCCAATACTGTCTTCAAGAGACTATCATACCTTAGCATTTACAAGGTTAAGTTACCTCTTCTCCTTATTGATATTTTCCAAAGCTTTCTCACTTTCTTTGCTCATGGAAGGACTTCCTCATAAGTTACCCTAACATCTATATAATGTCTATCAATTTTATTTTCATCATTCCTCTGTAGAACATTTCCATTTATCCGCTACCTGTAGACCGTGTTTCATAGCCATACAAAAGGACAACCCGTACATACGTAGATTTTTATAAACCGTTTATCTTATCATATCGAAGCTTGTTTAATTAATTATCACCGGTTTCAATGAATGAAGGAATACTTACTTTATTAGGCTATTCTACTCCCTATTTCCTTCTTTCAATACTCATCATCTTGTTACATACATAACAGAACTTTTCATGTATCCACTATGTTTTACCCGGCAGTTTTCGGCCCCGTTTCGTTAACAGACCATTACTTTAGATTTATATTTATTTATTATGAGCTTCTACTTCATCATTATCTTTCCTATGAGGAGAGAACTTGTTTCTGTATTCTTCCTTTTCAGCAAATAACGCTCTATCGAATAAAAATTGAAACATCGTGATTTATTTCCTTGAAATCAAACGCTTCTTACAATCATTACAAATACAAATTATCAATCATATAGTAGTCAATATGATTGATAATTTTTTAATTGAGACTCTTTGTGGAAGACATTCACGAGATTAATAAATTGCAAATTTGAAAGATGTAGCAATTTAGGGGATGACCTGGACGTTATTTAAGTTGTGTCAAGAAACGCTAAGAGTGATTACGATTTTTCAGCCATATCTGAGATTCCTCGACACAGATTCAAGGACTGATAATTAGCATTAGTACATTTTACCGGAGAGCATAAGGCGGGCAAATATTAAGGTGAATTAAGTACTTAAGAATTTTCATACCAACTCCTTCGCGATGTGCGGCAGCTCGAAGGTTATGCCTATAAATACAATGATATCAGGGGTTATTCAATTAGTAACGTATGAATACCCGCAATCAACGTCTAGAGTTGGTATTGCTCCAGAGTAACTACAAACAATCCATTCATAAAAGATCTTTGCCGCGGTAGTTCTCTCGTGGATTGACTTTTCTTGAGTAGTTAATTATAGAATGGAATAAATATTCTATATTATGTAAAAGACATATTTGTTGTGTTCCCTTTCAAAAGAATTTTTTTCGATAACCAATAAAGGAAGAACGATAAAACTAAATCATTTATCTGCGAGGGTACATGTTCAAGGTAATTAAAACGAGACTCATTTGCAAGAATTAAAGATTCGACCCTTAATTACTGCCTGAATAAGCGAGTACCTCTCTCTACCATCTAACATTGTTTTTTATTTGCTTTAAATTCGGAACAATGAAATCGGAATGTTATGCATCAAGTGAGATATTATAAGATACAATGTACTTGACTGAAATGGTTTACAGTAGTAATAAAATCTTATATCACTTTGAGCAATTAATGAATATATTTTAACGAAAGTTTAAAAGCTTGATATAATTGGACGTCATCCTGAAATCATTGAACATAGAATTTAAGAGCTGCAGAGATGAAAAATCTCGTGTAAAATATGAGTCTCTTTCGTAAATATCTGCACCTTAAAAGCTACATATTAACCATGAATGGCACTATTTTAAACTAAAATTAAGAGATATAACGAAAAATATTTCACTAATTCAGTGATCCGATTTTTTTTCAACCGAAGTTCATTCAAAGGTATATTTTCTAGGATTCGCACATTTCCACATGTATGGCACCGGATATTTTATACCATATCATTTCATATTTTTGTAACCACCACTTTGATAAAAATATTAACCTTCTCCTTTCATGAAAACGAGAGAAAGTGCGGGATTTGGAGTAATCTCATCGTAATCCAGCAACGTTATTTTAATCTTCACAGGCAAAGGCAATCTCTGGGAAGTGTCCAATTTTTATTCAGCACATTCAATTTACGAACAAAATCTGGTTCATATTTGCAATTCTCCTTGATGCCTTCTGTGACCTATTTTGGTAAACTTCATCTCAGGAAAATTCGTGCATAAGCGGACGTTGTTTTCGGCATCATCCTGTGGATATGATTTTTAATCTCCTGGTCCATAGAAAACGATGAACCAAACTGATATGCAAATTCTGTGTCCGTGTTATTTCTGAGGGAACTCCGAGAACATACGTTACCTTTCGTCTCAATTATTCGATTAAATTTTTATTCCCTTCGTATTGGAATATTAAATTAATTACGTGGAATTTCACATTTTATTTCATTATATTTCAGTCAAAGGTTAAGTTTTATATTTCTATAGTGCCCTTCTAGATTTTCATTCTTCTGGGATGATGATGAAAAATAAATTTTTATACTTGTGAAATAAAGGCGTCAATACGTTCGGAGAGAACAGTAAAGATGAATTCATAAAACACTTTGAGTATGTAACATTTTCAAAGAAGCTGGCAAACCAAACGATAGGGAAGTGTAAAAGCTAGACAGTTGTCATAAAATTAATTATTTTAGTGCATTTTAATGTTTTAAACTCCAACCGTTCTACAATGAAAGAATGTAGTTCCCTTGATCTCTTAATCTCTTCTCTTAGATGCTGTAACATTGAAATCTTCCGTGTTGGAATAGTTACTCTTTACTTCTAGGGAATCCTCTGGAACACACCGAGTCCCATCATAGCCTAAAAATTGAAGGAGAGATTGCTCTGAGTAGCTTACGTAGGGTAGTAGCTTAGAGGTTAGAGCAACCTCCTGGAAAGAGGAAGACCTGGCTTAGATTCCTGGCAGACTTTTTCTCTTTCAATTCTTCATCTAAAATCAAGCATACCATGTGTTTTCGTCGCTTATGTAAGTTAAAAAATAAACTAAAGGAAACCTGTGAATTAGTGACATTTACTAAGGTAGCCGAGGGAATGAGCAGTACCTGTGGTCAGTCTATGAAGGAAAAAGAATCAAAATTGAACATCGCAGCGTGGAGTTAGTGGCTCCGAATACTTCCGTAATACCTTTTCCTCTCTTCATCCCATACTCTATCCATCCTTCTCCCTCTGTTTTCTTTCCCGAGGCGATGGTTTGTACCAGGTTGATTATGCTGAGTCTCCTTTTTCCGCCCTCCTCCTCATGGTTTTATGACTGCGGTCTGCGGAGATAGCGTGCTACTTTTTCCCGCTCCCCAAAAAAGCCTTGCCAATCTATTAAAAAAGAGATCCCGAAGTGCAGTGAAGATAATTTTTGGCTCCGTTAAGTCTCTTGTGCAGGAGTAGTTTTCGCGTACAGCATCCTCATAGGAGCTGAATGGTGAGGCGATTGCTCCGAAGAGAAAGGGAAGTTGAGGAAGAAGTAGGAGTTGATGACCTCCGTCCACTTGCCAGATAAGCGATTTCGCGGTTAAGACTCTCTTGGCCCTCATCGGACCTTACAAACGAGAGCATTAAACGCCGACGAATAAGGTCTTCTATCAGCGCGGTGATCTCTTTGCTGCTTCACTCTATATAGGGGGCGATTGTGTCCTTTGCGGCCACATCGCCTTTGATGCTTGAAACCACTATTGCCATGGAGTGCTGTGCAAATGAAGTTCGGCTCAAATTGGCTTCTCCTTCCGTAATTGATTTATTTTCCCTGAAATTAATCGGGTTCTGGTTATTCTGGTTGAAACTCAATCTCTTTCGATAAAAGTGACCAAGGTAATTTCAATACAGGACCAATTTCAACGTAACAGGACATCTTAATTCAGTCAATTCTCTCATTTAACTTTGAAGCTCAAGTTACGTACTCCATACTCTGGTGGAGAGCAATCATTTTTTTCCTATTAGAATGACGCGTGCGGAGAAAAATATTGATCTGAGCCAAAATTGCTTTATACAACAGTGATATCCTACATTATCTTCTATGTTTTTGAAAATGGTAGAATGGGGCGAAAAATGCTTTCATTCTGATTTGATGAAACAGAAGTTTGTACTATTATTCAATTCAAAATCAGATACTATTCAAATACTACGAAGAATAAGCTTAGTACATTACGTAGAAGTCAAAGAATCTAACAGTGTGACCTACCTTTAAAATACTATGCATCGACAATACCATGAAACTACTTTTCTTCCCGTATTCTCCTTATTTTCTATGTAGCGAATGCCAACAACAAGACAATCATTACCACATCTATTCGACATTCAAATTTTTATTGTGACGCAGCCTGTTGTGTGAAGGTTGTTTTGTCCGACCTGAATAATAAGCAGAAATAGAAAGCCGTACATGAATGGGACTTGAAACCGGACCTTCCGGAGAAAGAATTTATTTCTTTCCAGATGCAAGGCACTTCGTAGAAGGTGTATTCTATATCCATTTTATTTACGTATTGTTCATTAGACTGGAGTAAAATACTCTCTTCTATGAACTGTTTCTCATATTATATATGTTAACTCTATTTTACATAAAGCAATGAAGCGAAGATGAATATTTATGCATCTACATCTAATTTGCGTGAATGCCCTACATGTTACTTATTGTCATATATAGGGGATTAGATCAACATATTTACATTGCTTATTACAATTGCACATTGATAACAAAACCTTAATTTCTGAAAAGGTTTCTTACGCGACTATAACTCATATTTTAGGTTTATTGCCTGTACAGGAAATGTGGCGTGGGTCAATTGATACCTGGTAGTAATAGTTGTGTTTTAAAAGTGCTTCGTACCACCAGGAATCGAACCCGGGACCGCTTTTACCGAAGTCGAACGCGTTGCTAACTTGGATATTCGGGAGTCCAACTGATAACTTCTTTGCTCTTCGGTATGACTGCATTTTCCAAACGTAATTATTAGCCGAAAGTTAGCTTTCATTTTATTTTCTCTTAACGATTCTTTATCTGCGCCGGAAACCAATCAGATACTATTAAAATTAATGGTATCCAGCGTAACTTGGTGGAATAACATAGTTAAAATAGAAAAAAAATATTTAATACAAAACTTGTACAAATCCACAACATTATTCTTATATATTATCTGTTTATTATAATTTTGTGGATTAGTAAAGTTTTGAATTAAATATTATTTTAATAATTTAGATATTATTAAAATTTCCTGAACTTTTGTATTTAGTTTTTTAATTAAAAATGTCTATAAAAGCACGATATGTAGATATGTTTAGTTCCAAAAAAATATATATAATGCAAATAAATTTTGATAAGCTGAAATCATTATCATCATTTGGAAGCCGTTATTTCAAGTGCGAAGGACTGTGTATTACTTCCATCAAGAAAGACGGGCTTTAGGTTGACAAGATTTTTTCTTCTGTCTCTCTAGTTTCATCCCCAGAGCTCTTGTCATATTTCTGCTCAAGTAACAAGCAGAGCCTAAATAAAAATCTCGTAGTTCGCAGTTCTTGGGATATAAATCACCGCGGCGGCCCCTAAGTCCTTCATTTTGTAGATTCTTTCGCCTTCTCATCGCAAGAGGAATATCTGTCAATAAATCAAGGGAAAGTAGTTTCGGTGCCCGGATTACGGGCGCAGTCCCCGCGTCTTCTCGCGGAGGAATAAAATTCTGTGCGATGGAATGCAAATGGAGGAAAGGAAAAAGAGAAAGGGGATCGAAAGGAATTAAGGAAATGAGAGAGAGAGCTGAATAAGAAGACATAGGAAGACAGGAAAAATAACGTCGGCAGCGTGGGAAGGAAAGGTGAAACACTGAGATGTTGAGGAATTCAAATGAACCAGGGGAGGTGATGATAAAACCGGGTGCTAAAACCCTTCCCCGAAGCATTCCGGAAAAGGAAAACTTTTCAACTTTTTAGGTCACACTTTTTGAAACTTTCAGAAGATTTACGGCTATTATTTCAAGACAATGACCGGCTATACAATATATTTTGGGAGAGAAATTCGAGAGAATTCTAAATTCTTCCATTTTTCACGCTATAAAAAGCAATATCTCAAAGGAGGCAGTTTGAGGTTCTCTGTATGAGGGTAGATGTCAACGATTAATCGATTTTTTGCTAATTTTGTGTTTGAGGGAAATATTAATTTTTTAGCGATTGAACGTATAGGGTTTGGTAAATTACGCCTTTAAATACATTTTCTTACTGGTTTTGTCTTATTTAAAAAAAAATTGACGTGCATTTTTTATCCCTCCGCGGAATTATCACTTTTTCTTCAATAGCTACTCTTTAAAATTCGATACGTGATTACTGTTGGGTGATGGAATTTGACATTTCTTACCGCAAGGGGTTATTCATTATGAAATAATTTTAATACATCACATCTAACATTTTGGCATTGTAAATACAAATGATCAATATTTAGTACAACATGTCAAACTGAATCTACAGAAAATAATATTTAAGAAAACTTTATCACATATAAAAATCCTGCATCGTTGAACAAAGAAGTTTTCATAACGTCTAAGTCTCCATTAAGAAAATGAACGTATCTTCAATTAACAATTTTGTATCCTAAATATCTAAAACGGTTCACAATGTTCACGAATTTATAATCTCTACAGTAACAGTGTAACAGAATCGACAGAAACATATTAAGGAATGCTAAGGAATTTTAAGGAATATTTAGACGGGACAGAAAACTTGCTACAAGGCAGAATGTAAACAACTGCGTGATCAAGCCTATCTTTGTCCACCTGATAAAGTGAAAGGTGCCTCCAGGCACAAGTGCGGTTCTTCCCGCTTTAAAGTTCTTTATATAAGTGGTCGCAGTACCTAACACTTGTCCATCAAATATGTCCATCTCATCATGGGTACGCTTGTCGAGATTTATGTCCTTTATGCGGGAAGCAATTATATAATAGTTATGCATGGACTTGAAATGTTATTTAAAATGTTTGTAAATTATTCCAGCAACCCTTAAACAACTGATTTGTGTAAATACAGAAGGAAGAAGAACAACTTTCCATTCGGGCGACTTTCTTTTCTTGAGAACACGATATCTGCTGTGCGTTATTTGCATTGGAATTGATTGCGTATTTTTCTGCAGGATCAGCTCGCTTCGAGGAGTCGTTCTACAACGGGCAAGGCAACGACGTACTCGGCGGGGGAGATTCGGGGAGGGGCGCAGAGGACGACATCGAAGGCGGCATTCCCGCCATCTCCCTCGGAGGTCCTTACTTCGATACTTCTGCTTCAAAAAATGTCACGGCCCTCGTGGGAAAAACAGCCTACTTAAACTGCAGAGTTAAAAACCTGGGAAACAGAACGGTGAGTTTTAAACATTTCTTTCAAATTATAGCAACTGAACACTGCATGAAATGATTCTATGTAATCAGCTATGATTTGACTAATTTCACCAATGGCAATGAATTGTAGATAGCTTTACCAAGATCATTAAGCGTTACGGTAACTTCTATTTCAGATTATATCCTTAAAATGGAATTAGAAATTTCTATAGACTGGTTACTCTGGCAGTAGCTGTAATATTTATTAAGTGATTCGATAGCTAAGGTCATTACGCACGTGAGCTCCAACAGGGAATTGAAGCTGGAACCGTTTCCCCTGAAGTCGAATGTGTTATCCACTTGGCTATCCGGAAGCTCGTTGTTACCTTAAATGTTAAGTTGTACTGAATGTCCTGAACGATAATGTTGTGCGGAAATATCATAAGGCATACATGAGGTAGCAGAAATGAAAAAGCAATGGAAATATTTAATTATCTGAAGAACGTCTAGGGTTCATATGTTTTCAGAGGTATACAGTTGTTCATTGATGATACATTTACATTTCCGGGAACGATACGCGAAAATAGGATAATCATGATGTAAGCAAACCTCACCACGCGCCGAAAGGTGGCATTCAGGGTATATATGTAGATGTAAATGGAAGGATACTAACTTCCGAATATATATGTATTCCTAAAGCCATGGTTAAATTACTGAAATAAATTTTAAGATAGAAATACTTTTCTCGACGTGCTAATTACTGTAATACATTACGTTTTGTAATGTAATTACGATTGTAACTCAACCTAATATTTTAGGCCGCATTACCGTTAGTACTGTGGGGAGAATTTATACCAATTAAATCAATGATAATATATACCAATTTAAGCGCCTAAGGGCCATTAGGATTTTAGTACTGATGATATTTAATAATGTACGTACAATATTAATCAACATCGTTCATAAATGCGTTCATCCAAGGTCATTTAATATCACAAGAAATGCATTGAATAAATTATTACTGATAAGAATAATATAGCGCTTTTACTGATAAGATGTAAGTATGGAATTATGAGATTCATAATAGGGCCTGATTGGATGTTAAAATTCGTCACTACTTTTACAAGAATATCCTAGGCTCGACTCGACTCCGGTTCGAATCTGGTCTCGGGCATTTCTGGGATTAGAGGGCCGCCACCCCCACCGGGAGTTATTTTTCATCCTAACTTCGAAATAAACGGATCCGAGCCCGTAATTCAGTGTTGCGGGCGCCTAAGGCCCGCACTCCAGCCCTCGAACCCTTTTGGCGGGCGGCCAAATCGTTAATTTCCATAATTTTTTTTCAGATTACTTTTACGGATACAAAAATTTCAATTTCAAGTCATTAAATTTAACCACTTTCGAAAGAAAGGAGATAGGCTCAAAGTTCAGGGGAAAAAATTAATCCAAGAAACTCACTTACGATGCCGTTTAATTGTGATTGGGTTGTCTGAATTAAAAAATCTTGTTCACAGCTTACGCCGTTCTGAAATGGAAAACGCAAAAAGGAACTATTGAGAACTTTATTAACATAAGATAACTGAATTATTAAACCGATGCGAACAATAATGCAAAATATCAAACCGAACAGCAAGTGATATTTTCGAACTTGGAACTTTGGAAAAAGGAGTGGCTAAACTTCACATAAGGGAGTATAATTTAGAGTTAATGGTAATATAAACTGTTATTGAAGTTAATGCTCATTCGCGATTAATTAGAAATTAATGGAGAAAATTCTGCTGAAAAAATACTAGAGACTATTTGCTATATTACTTTAATCTCGAAAATTAAAATTACGAAAAATCAATCAAGAAAACGTGACTTCAACCTTAAGGACTATGACACTAACAGCAAAATCGAGGTTCATTCAAGTATTCAGTAAAGTTATCTTTGTGAAGGTGCAAGGTAACGATCCCGAGAGACTTATCAACATCGCGTTGCAAGAACAAGCAATGTCGCATGGAATCAATGAAATAGGAAGCAATCCTGTTTACTTTCCAATTAGCCTGAACTTTCTTTTTATCCTCTACATACCATTCGTTTCGGAAAATAAGTATTTAACTTATAAGCTTTATTTACCTTTCCAATAAATATCAATGCAACCAAGTTTAATAATTTCAAGAAAGCCTCACTAACCATGTTTTCCGACTCATAACGTAAATTATACGACAGTTCGCATTTTAATCTGTTAACGTGTAAATGTAGAAAATAATCGACGTTAACAAATGCCGTAACAAACTTCAGCATTAAATGAAGGCACATACCTTCGAATGTCGCAAAGAAGCCGATAACTCTCCCTCATCTCTCTGAAGAGAAGTGATCCGGAAAGCAGTGACGCCTCAGAAGGCGCAAATGTTGAAGTGCGTAACGGCGTTAAGAATTAGAATGAAACGGAAATAAACGAAAATGAGAAATGAAACAGAGGGGAAGGAGAGGAAATCGCAAATGCTTTCCATCTCGAGGGAAGAAGACGGAGTAAGAGGGAATCAAGGGAATAAATGAGTTGGAAAAAGAGAAAGGGAAAGAAATGAAGAAATAAGTCGCCGAACGATGAGAAATCGGATTTTTTGAGCAGAGGGTGAGGGGAGAGAATAGTGTTGTGGGTGATAGTGCAAAAAGCAAGATGGCTAGGGGATAATGCTAGTTGGAAGGAGAGTCGGAAGCAAAACAGTTTGCGCCAGGTGGGTCTGCTGGTGCGTTTAGGAAAGGCTGCTTTCGAGACGGAACTAGAACGAGATAACATGGACAGAGTATATGAAGCGGAGAGACGGATGCTGGAGTCAGAAAAAAAGAGGGTGGAATGGGGGGAAGCCTAGTACGGGAAGAGTGACGAATTGCATAGATCAGAAAAGGGGGTGGTTATAATATTTCCAAGGTTTCTCAATAGAGGCGCGCGAGATGAAGGCAAAGGAGAAGGTAATCGTTTACGTTTCCAACACTCTCCCAATTTAGGATTCATTCCAGCCGTCGCCACAAATTACTAAAAGCATCAGCTTAGACATGCACCGAGACGAAAATAGCATGATCGATCTTTCTGATTATCAGTGACAACTAAAGGTGAAAAACCTAAGGAATATAAGCTTAGTGATATCATAATACTGTCACCTGATATGTCACACCGTTTAACAGATACAATTTGAAAAGCTACATGAAATAAGGAGACATTCTTTTTTAATTCTCAACCACTCAACTCAACTTTCATTGAGCTATGTGTAATGAATTTTCAAGATCATTCTCTGATAACCACCTATTCACTTTTTTCACTAAACATGTGTGTTTGACATTGGTTTTAAACATTTTACTAATTAGTTCACTGGTATGTGATATGCCTTTGTGAAATGATGTCCGTAAGTAATTTTTATAATCAGAAATAGTCCTTTAAAAATTCAATTCCTATTTAAAATTTATCAAGTTTCATTTATCGATTTATTTACTCAAGTAGTACTTCTGAAAGCTTTCTATAACTTATTTAACAGTAATTCAATATCATTTAATGAACATGCATACGTATTACTTTTAATAACTATAAGCGATGAGTATGCAAGACAGAGAGACGATTGACACGATCAAATAGCTCACATTCCTCTGTTTGACGTAAATGAGAAAGACTTAACCAACTTTTAGGTTGAGTGTTATTTCGAAAATTATCGGAAATTCTGTACGTTATGTAACGTAACATAAAGTCATTCTTATACTGTTTATCTAGCATCAAAATTTATGCTTTTTTATTTCAAATATGATTCTTATGGTCTTAGGGTATCAACCAAAGCTACATGTATTTTTCAAATTATTTTCTAATGTAGTAGTACTTACAAATTCTGTAAGTGTTATATTATTTTGCTCATGTGAGGCAGAAAATTACTCCCTCCCTATGTGATTGCCTGTAAATATACTGTAAGTACAATTCTAACTAAAAAGCTCAGCAATGGATTTTTTAATGGAAAATAAAGTCAAAACCCACCAAAGAATCTTGTAGCATCACCGCCATTGATTAGAAGTAAACTTTTCTAAGCTTCTCCGACTCGAAATCCGAGACCTATCTGTCTATTCCACCTTTCTGCTGTCCATTGTGGTGCACAATGCGAGTGAAGAAGAGAGAGAGAGAGACTGAGAAGGAAAAAAACTGTGCCACTACGAAGTCAATAGAGCGCTTATCCACACCCGGAGGAAAGAGCGGCGCTGCATGAGGTCGCCAGGGTGGAAGAAAGGGCACTGCCGAGTATTGTGTTAGGAGGGGGGATGGTTGGAATGGGGGCGAATTGCGGACGAGAGCTGGAGTAGGGATGCGGGGGCGTTGAAGCTGGACGGGAAATGAAAATCATGTCATGCCCCTGGGCTCAGATTCATTGTTTCGTTGGGCTGACGCTGGGAGGGACCAACCATTGTGACTCCACCCCTCCTTCCCCGTGTTCTACATCCCTTTCCTTCTCTTATAATCCCGCCACTCTTCTTCTTTCGTCTTCTATACACTTTCTTTGTCCTCTCTTACGTCACCCCTTCCTCCTCGTTTCTACTCCTTCCATCTTTATCTCCTCTGTGGAATGTATGTAGCAAAAATCGCTTACTGCTCTTTCCGATTTGCTATTCTTTTTCTTCTATCAACCTCTGTCACCGTTGATAAGCCCCTTTTTATCCTTAGCTCTTTTCAATTTAGGTTCTTCTCCTATCGCTTTGATTCGAGATAAAAATAAGTTATAAAAAACATTAGACGCGGTCCTTTTCATTTCAAGATCCAAATGTTTTCGTGCCATTTCAGGAATTCCTTTTGGAAACGTCGTTTGCCTTGAACTAATTTATCTAAAATTTTAGTTGTGCACTCCTATACTTCTGCAATCTTGAAAATAAAAGATCCAAATGAAAGAAAATTTACATAATAAATTGAGAAAAGGTTTACTCATAGGAAAAGTAGCTAATTTTATGCGTCTTCCCTTTTACATATGCCATTCCAAGAGGAAAATCAGATAAATAGATGCTAGTACTAGCCCTTTCAAAAATCAATTGTTTCCAAGAACAATACGTGAAAGGAACCGATTAAGGACGTAGAGTCATGGTGCATGCACCCCATGCCAAACGTGGAAAGGCGGCTTGCAGCGTACAAACATATCTGTAGATTCTGCATGTTCTCCTTTTTAAAAAATCCTACACAAGTTTTTGATCCACTGGTGCGTAATCTAGAGGGTATCAGACAGAGATGTAGAAAGTATATTTCTTAGCTTGTAAGTAGCTTTCTAAGTAATAGCTCAGTGCAAAATTTTGAGTGAAAACCATAGAGGTATCAATAATTTTTCATCATACAAAAAGTTAGCTCGACTTACATCAAAACTTTTTATTTAACTTGTTATTCTTATCAAAGGTTTGACTATTTCAAAGTGAACAGAGTCGGACAGCTAAAATTTACGGCAGAGTATACTTAATCCTCTATGATCCTCGAATCCCTTCTTTAAAGAAGCAACGGAAGTAAACTACATAATCAATTTTCCTATGTGGGATTTAGCGTAGAGTGTAGTTTTTCTAATTCATCTAATTCGGCGGAATTGTTTTCGTTTAATGCAACCTTTATGTGCGTATACATTTATGTAGGGAAGTAACCGCCTCAATTAAGTTATGTTTCCCTTTTATGTCTTACGTGTGCCGTTAAAGTCCATGAAGTTAGTTCCCTACGAAGCGGTTTGATGTTTCCGTGAAATATTTTCCTTTAAAGAGCGGCTCTTCTTAAGAAACGAGGATTTTACGGCCAAAGGATGGGACCTTTCCTCTCCCCCTTCTCTTCTTCTCCTCTTTCATTTCCTCCTCCTCCCCCACTCACGCATCTTCTCCTTTTGCCAACTTTCTCATCTCCTAGTCTCATCTTCCCACTCCTTTGAATCGTAGATTTTCTTTCTTTCATTCCCCGATTCCTTGGAGCATTTAGAGACGTCTCAGGTTGAATGTAAAAAGAGGAATGATATTTCTCGATGGAGATATTTCGAGATGTGGGAGTATTTAAACTCAGAGCTCCAAACATATTTCCCGAAATGATTGAAGGGTTCGTGATGAGTTCGTGCGCTCTATTGTGTGACACGAATTCGTGTCTAGGAGATTGCTTAAGTTGCACAACTTTGGAAACTTTGATAGTTTGGAGATATTGGTAAGCGCTACTGAGGCCATGAGGAAATGATATATGATATAGTTACTCCTTGGTGACAAAGAAAATCTGCGCACTCCATAATTTATGACAATATTTCTTTGAGTGCGTATATTGTATGCTTCGCTCACTCAGTTGCTGAAAGTGAAACACAGAACGAATTAAATTATTTTTATAGTTTAAAACACGCAATCTTAGGTCAATGTATTTCAGATTACCTAGCTGTTTGCCGAGTTCTTATACATTAACGGTTTTTATTTTGTTGCGTACGTACTAACTTTGATATCACCACTATCAAAAGATGCTGACTTCTATCATCATGCGACTGCATTATTATGTTTTTCCTTTTATTCCGTGCAAATAGTGGTCTGAGAAAAGAGCTAAAAAGCCCTTGCGATATATTCAGTTCCCTATATAATCCTATGATGGTAATAGAAAGGGATTTGAGCACTTTCTCCATTCGAAATGCGTGCATTTTGGTGCGTTCTATTTGACAGTGCTATGCAGAGGCTGCTGGGAAGCAAATGGATGAGTAACGAGAGCAATCCGCTGAAAAAGAATGAAAGATAAAAAGAGATATTCTACGCTTAGAATAAATTTGCCTCTCCGTTGGTGTGAATCTGGAAGCAGCGGTAATTAAGAGTTTAGGAGGATGGATGGTGAAAAGAGACGGATTACAACAAAAAGCGAAACGAAAAATATATTTTACGACGAAGAGGAAGAAAGAAAACAAGAGATCAAGCGAGAGAATTATGAGACTGTGAGAAATAATAGAGTAGAGGTTTTCAGCGGAGGCATGCGGAGGTAATTTCGAGAAAATGGGTTATTTTATAATTAGACGTTTGCTGCGAAGAGAGCTGGAGAGAAACAGAGGAAAGGTGAAATATTACTCGAGGGCTAGACGTTGTTCATTATTCCGGAGGACAATGGAAAAGTGAGAGAATAAGAGATAAATCGGGCGTATAATACGAGAGTGCTTAACGGAGAAGTTTGGTTCGCGGAAGCTAAAATGGATAGGAATAGTGCGCCGGCCTACGAAGCGGGCATAGTAAGTGGTTGTGGGTAAAAAAATCCACCGTTTCGAAAGTAGGACTGATTGACTGATATTCAAAAGATGGATGCTCATGAGCATCTATGAAGTGTATGGGGACACACTAATTCGTCATCCAAGAGAGGAATTTCATGCATTGATTTTATGGAAGTTTCAGCATCAAAGAAAACCGCAAAACCCTTTTACCTATCACTTACGATCGGTAACTTATATATACAGCTAAATGGCAGCACCGATGAAGATGAAGCTGCAGCTGAACTACCACCATTCAATTTTGCTTATTTTAGTATTTCCTCTGCCACTTAAGTGCACGGGATGGGACCTCGAGGTATAAGCACACAAATGACACGCTGCTACAAAGAAAGGCTCTAAACGAATTAAGGCTATTATGCTTCTTACTTACCATTCCATTACTATTGGAACGAAAATATGATCATATTTAGCTCTGTCCAGTTTCTTGACTCCACTTATATTTTCGATAAAGGTATTGCGTCAATTTTACTCATACCTTTGAGCCAGAGTCATTTCCTTGTTACTTTCTAACCCACCATCTTATTTTATAACATGGTTACCTTCTTATAATCATAATGGAAATTGCAGTCTTAAAATCAAGGAAATGGATATCAATTTTAGAGATACATAAAATGGCTATACGTAAAACGTTTTCACTCAAAATTTTTCTTTCAAAGGCAGTTTTAAATACATTATTGTATATGATACATATAGTTATCTAATCAGCTCTATTTTCCCACTACAATACTTTCATTACGCGGACCCATGAATTACATGAATCACTCGACCCTCTACCACACGGTTAGGTCGTATTAGGAGTACTATTTTACCGTAATTCGTTATCTTTATTTTCATTAATATCTCATCTCATTTATTAAAAAATAAAATGCTGAGAATTTATGCTTCGGGAGAGAGAATAATTAAATTTTATCTGTATGAATTTTAAGAGTAATCTGGATGTAATCGGAAAGGAAGAAAGGGTGCAATTGTAAGTCAATGGTTAATAAAGCGAAAGTCACACTCACATTGAAGTACCGAAAGATTATTTTATTAAAAATATAACTTGAATTAAGAAACCGCAACGAAACATATTGATGAAAATTTTATGCAGCTATGTAGTCAAGTTGGGACAATTACAGTAATCTATTTCACAACCTGGTCGGTTAATAATTTAATAATTTAACCATACCGTAAGACCTTCAGTCTTTGCAGATTATCAATAAAATTCATCATTCGCCGAATACAAGTTTAAAACGTTCGACTTCGAATTAAATTTTATTTTTCGTCAACGACATATCCTCGCGTGTAAGAAATCCCGTTTTGTGCCATTTTTTGTTTCCTGACCCACTAAAACTTTGTCGCTGAAAGAGAAGTTGCGCTGCCAGAGCGACCAACAGAGGAGTGAAATATTAACGCCATCTGTCGTTTAAGCAACTCATAATCTCATCATCAGCGAGGTCTGCCCCTAATCTGCCGCCATGCGAATCTGTATCGATCGTGAGAAGAAGGCGGCAGCTCTCAGAGGAAAGACAAGCCCTCTGGAGGAATTTTAGTAGAGAAAAGGAAGTGGGAGAGACGGCGCTAGAAGCATTTCTTGAAAGCGATATATGCTTAAGTGAAATATAACCTCAAATTTCACCTCCTAGTTCGACGCAGATTTCCCAGAAAAATTATTTATTATATTTATTATTTCCCATAATTTATTCACAAAATAGAGATTTACTCATGTAATTAATAATGTAAAAGTTCTTAACGGAGAAGCTCTTGACCACAAGTCCTCACTCTTTACTTCCGAAAGGCGAAAATAAGGAGAGGAAGAATGGTGTATATACTTTAGAGAAAAATAAAATTGCGTTACATGTTTAAGAGGAATACTGCCAATATATTTGTTGGAACAAGAAATATGATAAATAATTAAGAAATCCTTCGTGTAAATAACTTACCTATACAAAAAAAAAACAGAAAACCCATCTAAATACATAAAAAACTATAAAATAATTTAGTATATTTTACCTATTTGTCACTTTAAGCAAAACTTTAATTTATTGAGACTTTTAAATATTAATTTCATCAAACTATTATCTATCAGGATTTCT
>KZ309355.1:925057-952781 GCA_000376725.2 Ladona fulva | reverse complement strand
TCAAAATTAAGATCTAAATACTGTGAATAAAAATTCCTTGCAAATGTAACACTTTTAATATGCAAGAAATATTTCAATCCCAAATCTACTAGTATTTGAGATTTATTTATGTATTTATAACAGAAAATCCCGATTCCTAAAGCGAAGGCTTTCTTTTTGGAATTTTATCGAATTGTTACATAAAAATCAACACGTGTTGATTTGTATGTAACATTTTACACAGTCAATTTCTTCACTAGGAGTTCGTTATATTCCTTTTTACTTTGAGTTTCAATCCCTCGGCTCATGGGCCGCTTGCGACTCTTTAAGTGTCCACACATTATTGTACCGCTATGTTACGCATTAAGTTAAAGTATACACATTTATTGTACCGCTGAAGTTGAACAATTGAAATGACCTTATTTGATGCAGTATTTGTATTTATAAAGGCTTCAAAGTACATTAGGTACCCAAGGACGGCAAATCCTACATGGAAGATCATGTAGAGGAAACAATTTAGAAACAAATGCCCCCACCGATGCTCTGCACCGAATGGAAGAAGATTAATTTACTGTAAATATATCGTTTTATTGGAAGTTATTCTTTGAGCGCGATTGATATTGGATAAATGAACTTTTAAAACCATCGCTGTAAAATGTATGAGGTAGAACATAGTAGTTTTCACATCATTACATTTAGTTGTTGTTCATTATAATTAAGTCATAACTGATCGCAGCTATTATATATATTTCTATATATACTCTTCGTTTCCAATTTGCCGAGAGATAATTCAAGCGACCCCAAAAATATTCGTCTATATAAATGAAATGTGGAAAATGTGAGAGATATTCACCATTTTTTGCCGGAAAATTAAGAATCCTTGGTTGGAAAATTAAACTAATTCATCATCGCTATTGATTATCGCATTTTCACCGCGAAGGATGAAGATTTTAGTCAGCAAGAAACAGAACATTCAAACTATAGACAGGTTATTCTGGAGAGATCTATTGTGTACCATTTGATATCCTCCTGAGTCCCGCAAACGTATAGCAAATCCGAACTCACGTGACGAAGCTTCAAGATTCACGCCAAGATACGCCAACCGTTGGGAATTGGTCTCCCCAAAATATTAAGCGCCCCCTTATCATCTCGCGACACGCACAAAATTTCGACAAAGAAAAGCAATTATAGAAACGTCATCACTCATTAACAATCCGGTTATTTGTTCGGATCGAGCCTATCCTCCCGCCAGCTCCGTGTTCCCTTTAGCGACCAGAAACCCCTTTAGCGGGAGACCGGCGCCTCCATCCGAACTTCTAATGGGGTTCTCTTCTCATCCTCTGGATGTGACAGCGGGAAAGTAAGGAGTAGAGTATTGAAAGGGAGAAGAAAGGAAATGCCTTCTGAATGAAGTAGCACAGGAGATGGGAAATCGAAAGAAAGAAACAAAACCAAGAGGGAAAGAGAGAATGAGATAATTCGCTTAATGGCATTTTCCTCTACTGTTACAAAACCAAAGCGTATTGCTCAGCTCTTTAAGAGAGAGAGAGTAAAATATTTTCGCGTATGGCCGAAAAGAATTAAAGTTTTCGATTTGTCATATTTATTGATTGAGATCAGCTACGAGTGTACCCGGCGCATTTCATTGAAAGTATTTATCTTCCGATTCACCGTTTAATTGGCAAAACTCAATTATACGTGAAAATGCAGAGTGCTCAGTTTAAAGAGAAATCATTGCCTTTCCGTAATTCCCATCATTTCTAATCGTGGGTTTAAGTTAATTCTCATGCCGACACATAGTGCCTATCGTAGTTGATCGCTTAGGATACTGGTCTCATACTCATCAATAGTTTATATCAAATTTATAATTGGTATTCGCTAATTTCTATATTTTATTACAAACAATTTAGTCATATTTATTGATGGCAAGCATTAACGATCAAGTCGAAACTGTAATAGAGCTTAATCCAGAGGAAAATTGCTTCAAATAGTTTTGCGTTACTTAAAATCTAACTGACAGTTAAGACAATTTCCCAGCTTAAAATATGCTCTATATTGTAAATCAAAACTCAATTTTAGTCAGCAATGGCGAGTGATGAGGGTTTATTGGTGCAAATTAAACCGTTATCTTCACTTTTTCGAAGAAGATCGTTCAAGGAAATACGGACACATTTACATATATTTCTGTACTTAATTTCCATTCTTTCCGTACCAATTTCTATCATTCTATCATACAATTCAATCAATTCATACTCGTCTTTCAAGTGATAGTATTTTTATTTTCTTTAGCAATATAATATCGTTCTTCTAATATTTTTTTTGCAATGGCAAATTAAATACCTGCATAGTACCTCGAAGAAAGGCATGAAAAACATTGTTACCCTAAATGATTTATGAAATATTTCATACTGGGTTGTAGTTTCAATAATAATGAAATATCGAGGAATTCTGTTTTAAAATAATGATTAAAAGCGTAAGTTTCAGATTGTAAATTTTTACATCATAAAAAAGTATTAAGAGGAAATCCCTTATTGAGGTGTAAAACTGGACCTTAATAAACGAAAAAATAAATCGTTCTTGATGTGAAAATACTAAGTGGAAGACACAATCATTCTCAGTAACAAGATTTAAGGTTACGGAGATATAAGATAAATAATTTCATCTCACATATAGAGAATATTACTATTTTCCTAATTAACTTCGTTTTGTATTATTTTCAAAAATCAATGAATTTGAAAGAATGAAAAAGTTAATTACTGGAAAATTACCTTAAAATTCTATGTAATTAATTGCAAAACGTTAAACAGACTAATTTGAGTATGAAAACGGAAGAAAAGTTATTGTTGCAATATAAATTCTCCCTTTTCTGAAATGTTGTCCATAAAATACCATTTTTTAACTGAAATATCATAGATTTCATTGAATGAAAATTTATTAATATTAATTATATACCTCAAAACGAAATCGTTTTTGAAAATTTTGAAATTCTCACTCTCGAATCAATATAAATTAATAAAAATATCAACAGTTGTTGATTATTACCATCAATTGCTTGAATTTTGGTAATCGGATTAATTTATACCCGGAAAGTGTCCACATTAATGGATTGCTCGCATTAATATTACAAAATTTCCCACAGATTGCAAAAATGCTATTCTTCTCTTCAGTCTGTGTGTTCATTCATCTTATTAATATACTAGGGTTTGGTTATCTGCCTGTGCATAGCACCAATAAGATGAATGGTTAATATTAAAGTGGTTAAACGTAATAAAAATGATAATTATCTATGCGCATTAAATTGAGCTCCAAACCAATGAGTTTTATTTCTCACTCTATTGTTAAATCGTTTATCTTTTGGAATTATCGAAGCCTAAATAATACCGGAATTTTTTAAAATTCAAAGCATTCCGAAAGTTTCTTACTTATTATATTGCACAATAAAAGATAAAGTGGACCCCATCGACAGAATTGAGGTTGTTTCCTTGGATTAATTTCTCCAATTACTCGAAGACGATGCTTCCATTCAGTTAGCCTATGAGAAAAATAAACTCTTTTTAGTGAACAAAGTACTACTTGCCTCTCTAATATATTCGTTGGAGAAGAAGTTGAATTGAGCTCGTTGTACTCGAAGAAATGGATTCTCCATTGAGAATGAGTTGCGTCAAAACGAAGCGACGTGACATAACAGCCACTTCAATTCTCGCCTCAGTCATGAAAACTTTGCAGACTGCGTAGGAGATTATTACGCTGCTACCGAATAAGAAAATCAATCGAGACTCGGTAGGTTTGTTTTGAGAGAACTACTTCACCATGCGGAAGATAAAATCTTTTGAGACTAATGAGTTTCCTCGAAAGTTTCACATAAATTATTCGTTAATTACTCCCCACTTCAGCGGCATTAATTTATTTTCACTATCCTTGCGTCAATTTACTGTTTGAAAGATGAAAGACAACGTGCGAGGTATCATTTAGAGCGCGTCTCTAATTTAAGTGTTGATATACTTCTGCATGTTGTAAAAATAATGCCTTTTTCTGAATTAAATAAATCCTCTGAAAGGGAATGCAATAGAAAACCAGTAACACTTTACAGTATTTCAGTAGCTTATAAATTCCTTGCCTTTAAGTTCAATCACAGTTTGTTTCCAGAAATGACAACATGAATAATCACGGTTGGAAGGACGTGTGCGTTTTTGATCATCCAAAACCAGGGCAAGATTACATTTAATGGGTGCCAGAAGTTTTCAAGATTATGAAAAACATGCTCGCCAAATTCCAATAACTTTCTAAGCCGTAGCATATAGCAAAAATGTCACTTTCCTCGACGCTCTTTCTCCGTCTCTTTTTCTTCGAGGTCTTTTTCATTTTTTCAATTTTTTGTAATTACTTAACATATTACTCACGCTTTGACGAGGTCAACGTCATCTCCCAACACTCACAAGTGGAGAAAGAAAGAGAACATAGAGGAATTTCATCCCTCGCTCACACAGACACACACATCTAATTAACATCATTAATTTTTAATCCCTGGAGAAATCTCCCCTTCTACCAATTTGCATTCAAATTACAGCTATTCGAAGGGCTTTGGGAGAACGGCCCAGTGAGAAAAAGAGCTCGTAAAACCCAATCCAGACCTTCCCCAAGCCGATCTTTTTCCCATCTGAATCCCTGCCGTCCTCCCTTCGCCATCCCAAAAAATACTTATTATTTTTAAACCTCTCTTCCTGATACGGGTTAATTTCCCGCTCTCCAAATGGCATGAAGCGTGGTAGAAGTGAGTGGGTGAGATATGATGTGAAGTACAGGTCAGCGACCTTAAGTGATAAAGAGGGAAGTCGTGAATTCACATTCTTTTCTGTCATTTAATTCCTGAATAAATAGGACAAAAGAAAGGAAATAGCACGAAGAGTTACGAATCACCGAAGACGACCATCACAAGAGTAAAATTTGAGCAAAAATAGTTACAAATTACAAGTTTTCGATTTTAGTATGTCGATAGTTCAAAGCTTTTATATTGCGGTATAGATTGAAATAACTCTGCCTAAGTTGCACAGAAAATAAAATTTATCGGCTTTTACCGGTTTCAAATAACCATCATCAACACCTCATTAGACCACGCAAATGAAAACTCACCTGATGATGGCTATCATTAGTTGAAACAGGTCGCCAATAAAACCATTTTCTGTGAAACTTATACAGAGTCATGTCTATCTTTACCGTTGTGAAGTTCCACATAGAAAGCGAGGATAATTATTGCAAAACATTATGAATTATTTCTCAGAGGAATCCCACTGTTTCAATCGATATATTGATGGATAGATAGACCCTTTGTTGACGAGGGTAAGACCATGTGGGACTCTATTCCACCTGTCCTCGAACCTAGATTATGAGGATTAATTTCAAATAGGGTATATAGGTAAATATATAGGTGTATATCTTTCTTAACGCGCATACATTTTCAGCCATCATTCTAGAAATCGAATACGAAGTATTATTCTAAAAAGAGCCATCATGCAATATTACAGGTAAATATTCAACATAGACGAGCTTCAAATCAAATCGCATTCGGGGATGAATCAGGAAGGGAATAAGACCGAAGGCTGGCTTGATTCTCAAACCCTCTACTTCAACACTCCATCATAAAGCCTTTGGGAGGGTATGAGGCGACTAAACATAATGAGGAGTGAGGTAGTCTGTCATTACTTCAAACAAGTAAGGTCCCACTAGGTCTCACTAAATGTCATAACAAGATTGAGACGGAAGTGAATGAGAGAAACATTTTCCTCTAACCTATTCAAAATACCAATAAAACTTTACCATTCTTCTTAACATGGTTAAAAAAAACGTAAAATTAAATCTATGACTAATATCTGACCTGCAGCCATACATACCTGATAAGAGGGTAACTAATCATCATCATCACCATCATCATCACCATCATCATCACCATCACCATCATCATCACCATCATCATCTTCCTTTCAAGGATTAGGCATTCTGCCTGTTCCGGCTTCACCAACGTAGTCTTGGTCGTCCTATCTTTCTTTATCCTGATGACTTATATTCTATAATCTTTCTAGGAATCCTTTCTAGAGGCATACGATTAACATGCTCTCACCATCTTTCTTTATAATTGGTTGCTACCTCTGTCACTGGCTGTACTCTTAATTCTACTCTAATTTCATCGTTTTTTATGTGGTCCAGACGTGTACAACCTTTTACAGATCTAAGAAATTTAATTTCTGATGTTTCTATCTGTCTATAGTCTTTTTTTCTAGGAGCCCAAGCTTCTGATCCATATAGCAATGTGGGGACAGCCATTACTTTGTAAAATTTTGTGTTTCTTTGGCAGTTTTTTCTTTCAGAGTTCTCCTTATGAACCCACACATTCTTTGGTAGTTGGTAATCTTATTTAAAATATCTTTATCTTCTTCATAGGTGATATTGCATCCTAAATAATTAAAGTGCGAAACCTGTTCTATTATATTATTATCAATCATTATTTTTGTGCGTATTGGGAACTTTCCTAGAAAGGCCATTGTCTTGGTTTTTTGTACAAAAATTTTCAAGTTGTAATCTTTAGATAACAGATTTAGTTTGAGGACTGCCAATTGTAAGTTATCTTCACTTTCTTGAATTATGACTTGATCATCAGCAAATAGCATTGAACTTAAAAATTGATTTTCTCCTATTTGAATTCTTTTTGGTGTAACTTTTCTCCATTCTCGTAAGCAATCATCTATGCATAAGTTAAATAATCTAGGCAACAGAGGACACCCTTGCCTAACACCCTGATTGGTTATGATTTCCTGTGTTGCGTTTTTGCCAATATCAGTATCAATTCTTATTTTTGTATTTAAATAGAAAGGTTGAATAGTTTTAATTAAATGAGTTGGATATCCCCGCTTTTCCATTATGGACCAAAGTTTGCCTCGGTGAATGCTGTCGAATGCCTTTTGATAATGTATAAAAGCTATGTGTGTCTGCAGATTGAACTCTATTCGCTTTTGTATTATCAGTTTCAAACGAAAAACATCGGCAATACATGTACGTCCTTTGCGAAATCCTGCTTGTTCTTCAAGGAGCAAAGCTTCTGAAATAGTTTGGAGTCGTTCATTGATGATTTACTGTATATTTTGTAGGCTGCGTTTAATAGGCTAATACCTCTTTAATTTTCTGGGTTATTTCGTTCACCTTTTTTAAAAATAGGAATTACTTTTGCAATGTTCCATTCGTCTGGAATTTCGAGGCATAATAGCGAAAAATAGGGGGAGGAAACTTAATTAATTCCGAATTAATACCGTCTAGTCCAGGTGATTTTCTGTTTTTTGTTTTCTTTAAAACGTTTTGTAATTCTGTCATATTGATGGGACACCAGATGTGTCTGTTTTTTCAAATACAGCTTGTTTGTTTGGGTTGTACCAGAGCTGTTGGTAGTGTTTAATCCAATCCTCTTTAGATATCATATTTATCCTTGCAACATCTCTTTCTGTTTTGTTCAGATGTTTTAACATTTTATAAGCAAATTCTTGTCTGCCATAGACATTGTTTTCTCTATTACTTATGAATGTATCCCATGCTGTCATTTGCGCTTGCCTTAGGATTGATTTCGTTCTGTTTCTAATTATATGGTAAGTTTGTATTGCTTCTTCAGATTTCTTTTTTAGGTTTTCCTTAAATGGGTAACTAATATAAGGGGTAATTTATATCAGAAAGATTGACCTATGGCTTATGCGATTGACACTAATTTGGCAGCATTAAATATTTTCCCTCCTGAATCTACGGAATAGGTCAAATAAGAATGAAGTCACGGTTTCGTTTAAGTTTATGACTGTTGTTTAAACGTTATGGAGGTGGTAAAAAATTCTAGACAATCATAGAATTGAAAATAAAATTTATTAAACTTTCGAGAGAAATATAAGAATTGGGAATTATCAGTTAATGATTGAAGCGATTCTAGAAATCAAAGTATCCTTTTTCTTCTCTTTATTTATTATATAAATTGTGACCCATAATATAAGCACTTAAAATTATCGTTTTGAGGTGAAAATTATGCAAAGATCTTATGTCATTTTTTCACCTTAGAATCCCATTCATATAGTCTCTAATATCAGTAAATAATTTAAGATAAAAGAACTGAAATTTAGAGAACAGGATTTTCAGTAATCGATCGATTGGTTTTCAAATGGTTTTCACTTTGTACGTTGTTATTCAGTTGCGATGCATACAGATTTCCGTATAAAAGGAGGGAAAGGAAAGATAAGGGCGAGATTGAAAAGGAGCAGCACAAGGGTCCGTAATTCTCATTAAAAACAGCGGCTTTCTGCCCACGATTCAACGCCCCCTCTCCTCAGATACCGTCGTCATCAAACGCTGAGACCAGTTTTCCCCTCTCCTGTCGGCGGAGCAACGTCGCACGTTTTTCACGGAATCCTTTTGCGTGCATAACACGCTGCGGAAAGGGAGCAGCGCCCAAACGTGCTCTCGCACGACGATGGAGTTTTCAGAGGCAAAAGGAGCGCTCGTGACACCTTCGGGACAAACGACGCGACGAGAGAAGGCTAAGTCATTAACGCGAAAAGACAGAATTGGAAGGGATTTGGAAACAGCTTCAACTCTTGCGTTAGGAAAAGGATGAGATCAGAGCAAAAGAGACGGCGAGTGATGTCAACGAATTGCTTGTTTGAATACGAGGGTAATGAGAGGTTAACGTGACTTAATTGTGTCGAGTTACATTTTTCTTTGCCTCCTCGACAAGCGAGTGAATAATCACTACTGTTATCAAAAGAGTCCATTAATTACGTCAGCTGAATGGGTAACTAGCGAGCAGCTTCACGTTATATTTAGTTTAGCTGTCACTATGAAGCTTGTGCTTTAAGTTTGGTAAATTTTCAAAGGGTGAATCTCTAAGGTTTACCTGTTTATTATTTAAACTAGGAGTATTTCCATACCTCTTCCTTCTACTCATGTCGCGTTTTCTCTGCGTTAAATCCATCCGCTCAATTTACTGATTTTATGTCATGTCATTCGAATTCTAATTTCAACTATTCTTAGATATCTACTCTGTAATAAACTCTGCCATCATTTGATTTTATAGCTGTTAAATGTTTTATCTTAAAATTCTTTGCGAGACAAAGTTGACGATAATCAACAGTTTGCTAATTCTTATTTTAAATATAAACTAAAATGTCTATTCCTCTGTTAATAATCACGTCTCTTATCCATGACAGGTCTGATGTAATAAAGTTCTATTTGGATAACATTGATATCCCTATAGTCTTAAAGTCGAAATTTGTAAACGTGTACCTTTTTGACTGAAATCTCTTTAATTATCAGTCGATGGACTCTAGTTCGTTTCAATAAAAAGAACATAGTTAATAAAGCACTGATTGCATCGGAATGCACTGTTCGTAAATAAATTAACTTCATCAATGACGTGAAATTTGTTTTCATTGTCATGGTTTTGACCGAGATATTTTTTAAACCTTTTCAGATATTTTTAGCATTAGGCTGAAATATCAGAAGAAAAATTTCCATGAACTCACTTAAGTGATTTTTAGACTTTAAACTATTTAGATTCTTAGATCTGTAGCGATATCTATTTGCTCCAAGTTGAGCCTATACATGCATCTTTTTTCGCATATTAATGGATAAAATTTAATAGTTTGATCCGTGAGACGTTCTTCGGAATGTTGATTTTGTTGGCTTAATATTGGCCTCCGTGTAGTAAATTTATAAATTATATTACCCTCATTCACATAAATAGTAATATGTAATGTATATACATAAATAGAATTAGTGATATGTTGATAAAATGTCCGCATCAAGAATTTGGCTCCCGAAGATGTGATGGGTTCCACATTTAATCGCTATTACCGGAAGGATGTCTACTACAACACAATGCATATTTCAATGAAACTCTGCCACAACTTGTAATTAATATCACTTTTGAAACAAAACTACGTTTTATCCCTTGTCTACCTAAATTTATAGGAACTTCGCTTAAGTAAGGGAGATGGTTATTACATGAGGTTTTTCGTTTGCAGGGGAGAAGTTATTTAAGCGCTAAAGCCACTCGTTAATCTCGCAGAGTAAGAAAGGGAATGAAAGTAGACGGCTGAGGAATTGCGCCCAAATAATTCACGATGATCCTTGAAATAGAAGACTCGAGACATTTTTGGAGGAAAGAGACGGGGGAAACAAATGAGAAATGAGATTTGTTTAGTCAAAAAGAAGAAGAGATTTTGATGGAAGGTTAAGGTGGAGAGAGAGAGATGAGGGGGAGAAAATTGAGATTGGAGAGGAAATGAAATGGGAAAAGAACTTTCTCTAAAGTTGTCGAGGGAAAAAATGATGCGAGGGAAGTGAGAGCCTTCTATTAAGGCGTAGTAGAATTCAACAATGATACAGCGTGTTTCCATTCAGCCAAAAAAATTAAGGCTATATTACCTTAAGTGATTATACCGCCATTTAGTAAGCCGTATAATATGAAAAAGTAATAAATATAAAGTCTATTTTACGTGAAAGGAAGAGCTTATACAATACATTTATCTGAATTGTTTTAGTAATAACCAAAACCATGCACTAAAACGATAAGTATATGTTTTCCATCCGAAAATTTAACATTATTTCTGTACACTCACAGCGTTTTTGCTTTACTATTGATAGCTATATTTATCCTAGTTGTTTGTTTCTAGCAAAATCTGTGGGGAACTCACATTTTAAATTTCTTCAAAAAAAGAATTAAAGCGCCTGAAAGATGTCTAAAAAAAACTTGCCTATTCCCTCCTCCTCCTTCCCTAAGTTGAGTAATGATATTAAGTAGGTATCAATGTACATTGTTTTTCTTCGTAACTTTCCTCCTCTTTTTAGTACATAAGCTGTTAACTTGAGGTTACTGTTCCTGATAATGGTGTTTCCTGACACCGAAACCATGGTCGTTTATATGAATAACCTTTGGACAGTACGCCGTCAAGAAGTTTTGTTATTCTTATTTACAATGTTGTAATATGAAAGACCACTTTCAAGTTCTCCGCTTTTTATTGCAGTTAAATAGCTAAAAATCATGACGTTAATGTTTATGCATTGGTTTCTTTCCGAATGACGCGAAAGCGTTATTGAGAATTTAGTCTGTTGGGCAGTCATAAATACAAAACGCAGACGTCCTGTCCTACATCATTACTATTTAGTCATTCGAGGGAAGTAGACTGTGACCGCATGCGCAGAGAGAAAGATAAATGTTGGCTATCTGCACTCGGGTGGCGATATCTGACATTCTCTAAATGCCCTGAGGTACTGCTTACTCAATCCTTCGGTTTGCTTATTGAAATAGCGTCTAAATTGGTGTTAAAAGTTAAATGGCGGTAGGGTAAGCAAAATTAGCCCACTATTTGATTAGGAACTCAGTAAAACCTTCAAAGTGTTTGGGGAAGCAGTATTTCAAAGGCCTATTACTCTCTGAAACCTCCTCTCATAAAGGGTGAAGAAGTTATAGGTAATTGAAGAAGTTGTACGGAAGTCCGCTGGAAGTAGAGCAAGGATTTATGTCTACTCAAGTTNAATCCATAATATTTCAAAGAGATTCCGTAAAGCCAAGAAAACTCTAAGAATGTCATCCATTCAATAATTAGTTAACTCCGAACGGCAGTAGACCTCTGGATTTAATTCTCCAGTTTTTCAAAGTTTCCGAGGCTAAATAATTTAAATAAACAAACTTACATGTGCCAAATGAGGAAAGGAGAGCTACTGAGTGTTCTATTCAGTGAGCCAAACTATTCCTGTTTTGCTGGCGGGGAGAACAAACAGAGACACTGGTTCCTGCTCATAAATAAATATTAATGTAAGAGGATAATCTGCTTGTGTGAGGCAATTAACCATTCGCGTTAAAGGGAGCGATACATACCGGTAAAAGAGCGGTGCTGCCTGCAGAAGAGAGCAGAGGTAAGGTGCGTGGAAGGAGAGTTCAATTCGTGGAGAGCTCGAATAAGATGGAAAGGTTAATGGAGAGGAAGAGGAAATCGCTAAAAGGGACGCATAGGTGCAGAGGGAAAGAAAGAAATGGATGTGGAGTGGATTCGAGAGGTGTAGGGGAGGGTAATGGATGAAGAGAGGAAGCTTTTGGGAGGTTATGTCGAGAAATAGAGAGTGGACCTCATATACCCAAGGGTGGTGTTGTAAAAGGAAGTAAAATAGCGAAGGAAAAGACGAGCGGAAGTTGATGAAAAGACCGGGTTCGCGATCCGACTGAGAGAGAGTAGGGTCAGTATCCGACAAAGGAAATAGGGTGAGACAGAGAGCTGAAATGCTTCCGTCTCTTCCTAGAATCTTTTCTTCACCCTGAAGCTACGTCAGAGTATGTCCTAACAGGCCACCACACCTCTTCCTTCTTTCTAACCTCCAGTCACCCATTTATTCTCCTACCACTCTTCTTAGTCTCATGTCTTCCTTACACTTTCCCTTTCCATTAATTCATTTTTTACTCTCTCGGTACATAAAGTCACCCTTACCCGTTTTCCTTGTTGAAAATTTTGCTTTATTTAACATTAAAATATATTTCTAACGATACTATACGTTAGGTCGACGAAGTTGATAAATAATGATTAATTTGAGCGGAATGAGAGGGGAAGCCTCATTTCATGTGATGGAACTTGTAGCTCAAAGATAACAGAAAGCAGTAGTAGTGACAAACACTGGAAGTATTTAACGAGGAGTCGGTGGAGGAGAAAACGTAGATAAGGTTAGCGCAGAACTACGAAAGGAATGTAAATGGAGAGAACGAGGAATCATAAACGTTAGAAGGTCTCGAGGAAGCTCGCTTATCAAATCGCGGAATGTAAAGATAATAATGGAAAGAGATGATAAATATAGGATTTAAACGTGCTCACGTTACGATAGGGCGCACGGAACAAGGGAATTATATCTTCCCTCGGATCGAAAAGTAGATGCGTGTAATGAAGTCCATGTTGGGGCTTCCGAATAAGAATGGGAATACAAGGGGAGCGGAGGGGAGAACAACGGTGTTTATTGTCTCTGTTTATGTGTGTGGGAGCGGGAAAGGGATTTCTGTAAGAAAGGGGGATGACTGTTGACTGTGTAGGAATGGAAATTATCGTTTGGGGAGCAGATGCTTAATGAGAGCGTTGGTGTTGGTGGTGAGAGTGATAAATGGCGGGGAAAAGAAGGGATTGATAGGCAGGATGGATTAGATCTGGATGAAGCGAAAAGGAAGCGCGATAAACGGAGCGTCGGAGGTGCAATCGTTATGACGAGCAGACAACCGAATTCGGAGGTTTAAAGTCTGTGTTATTATTCATCGAACGTGAGTTGAATTGAATAGGGGAACGCTCTTTGAAATCTTACGAGAGAAGCTTAACGAAATGGCTCGAGAGAGATATACGATAATTACAAAGAGATTCGGAAATGAAAATTGGAGGAATTATGATTGGACTTCTTTCCCCATTGACGTAATGTTCGTTCCACTAGATCTCCCTCTCCTTCGGTATAAGAAATACTTCCCGTCAAAAGTTTCTCGTCGCTTTGTGGTGCGAACAATCGGAAAACGTGCGACTGTCTTTAGTAAAACTGTTGTAATCTTCTGCTTGAGCTGTCTTCCGAGAAATAAAATTTGTAAATGACTGAAACAAAATGAAGCATGCAGTAACTGAGTAAAACTCTATGTAGTACATCAACCTCCTTTAAGAAAAAGCTTGAACTGAAAATTTGAGAAAAATCCAATTTACCACTGAGCTGAAAAATTTGGGGTTACGTTGACATATATTTTTTGAAAACAAAATGGTAATCGTAGAAATTCATTAGAGAAAGGAAATATGCCATGAAATACGTTTCTATTAATAACGTTTTAGTCGATGCAACATCATTTTTGACTCTTAAACTAAAGAGAATTATTCAATACCTAAATCTTTTCTTAATTTTTTTTGCATATCACTGAGCATCAATGCCAGTCCATTTCTATTAAATATTCTATCACTTTCGAAATGAATGCCAAATTATTGTCTAAACCGATGATAAATGGTAATGATTCTGGAGAAAGAAGCTATATTATAATTTGACCCGTCAAATGAAGCAACAAAAATATCTTCGCATTTATGTATTTTAGTAAATAAAAGAGGAAGGCATTGAAAGGCACTATGAACGCAGAAAATCGCGGGAATATATGAGCAAGCGTTTTCGGATTCGAACGTAAATTTCTTTGGAACTCTATATGGTAGGAAGCCCAGAGAAAGCTACCTTCGTGATTATCCATTGTATATTGTACCTCTAGAACAAACAGTTTCTAAAATATATAGGATGCGGAAGGTGGGACCTTACGATATTATGTATGGATATCTTTAATTGAACTGCACGTGATGAAATCAAGAGGTAGATATGGAATAATTGTATGAAGGCTATCGGTGAAATTACGTACTCAATTCGATGTTGCAATCAAGGAGGTAAACTTAATATGTAATAACCTATAATTGAAATGGAAGGCTCACAGATGAATCCTGTTCGGCAATTGAATTTGAAAATACAAATTTAGCTTTTAAGTATGAGCGGATCTTTCAGAATCTAACCGTTAATCGCCAAAAGCACAAATTAATCTATAATGAGGCAAAATTCTTCACAAAAATGGAAAGGATGAAATGAAAATAAATCCATAATATTTCAAAGAGATTCCGTAAAGCCATGAAAACTCTAAGAATGTCATCCATTCAATAATTAGTTAACTCCGAACGGCAGTAGACCTCTGGATTTAATTCTCCAGTTTTTCAAAGTTTCCGAGGCTAAATAATTTAAATAAACAAACTTACATGTGCCAAATGAGGAAAGGAGAGCTACTGAGCGTTCTATTCAGTGAGCCAAACTATTCCTGTTTTGCTGGCGGGGAGAACAAACAGAGACACTGGTTCCTGCTCATAAATAAATATTAATGTAAGAGGATAATCTGCTTGTGTGAGGCAATTAACCATTCGCGTTAAAGGGAGCGATACATACCGGTAAAAGAGCGGTGCTGCCTGCAGAAGAGAGCAGAGGTAAGGTGCGTGGAAGGAGAGTTCAATTCGTGGAGAGCTCGAATAAGATGGAAAGGTTAATGGAGAGGAAGAGGAAATCGCTAAAAGGGACGCATAGGTGCAGAGGGAAAGAAAGAAATGGATGTGGAGTGGATTCGAGAGGTGTAGGGGAGGGTAATGGATGAAGAGAGGAAGCTTTTGGGAGGTTATGTCGAGAAATAGAGAGTGGACCTCATATACCCAAGGGTGGTGTTGTAAAAGGAAGTAAAATAGCGAAGGAAAAGACGAGCGGAAGTTGATGAAAAGACCGGGTTCGCGATCCGACTGAGAGAGAGTAGGGTCAGTATCCGACAAAGGAAATAGGGTGAGACAGAGAGCTGAAATGCTTCCGTCTCTTCCTAGAATCTTTTCTTCACCCTGAAGCTACGTCAGAGTATGTCCTAACAGGCCACCACACCTCTTCCTTCTTTCTAACCTCCAGTCACCCATTTATTCTCCTACAACTCTTCTTAGTCTCATGTCTTCCTTACACTTTCCCTTTCCATTAATTCATTTTTTACTCTCTCGGTACATCAGTTGCGTTTCCCCTCGCTTCGACAAATTCCCTCTCAATTTCTTCTCCTTCCCTTCCTACCATTCCTTTTCAAAATCCTTTTCTGCCGTTTCTCCTCTTTCTGCCGCATCATTTACTCATACATCCTCTCCCACTGCAACCCTTTTCCTCGGGAACAATTTTTCCCAGCCCGTTTCTCCCCTTTCTCCTCAAACAAATACTCATTCCATGATCCTATTCCGGCCGACGCTGATGCTATCGCCGTGGGCGCACTCCCGAGGTATTCTTCCTTCTCGCTTGTGTACGCTTGTATTTGTATGTATGCTATTCCATGTGTTTGCAATCCTTTTCATCCCCCTAAGGCGTTTAGATTCTCGACTCAGCGCTCTGCATAAACCGTTCTCTCTATCAGTCTATTTTTCCCCCTCCTGACCTTGCCGTTTCACACAACTTTTAACCTCGGTCTTCTTGCCAGACTCGTTCTTTCCATCGTGATTCACATCTCTCCAGTGCTCTCCAGTCTCGCTGGTCCAATTCACAATCCTTTCATCTCGGTCACTACGCGCATTATCCCCGCTAATCCGTTCGTTGCTTTCATTTTACTGTCTAGCTTCCTCTTCGTAATAGAGCTTACCTATGCTTCGGGCATGACTATGGCGTATTGCCTGAATTAACAGCAGGGCGGAAAGTTCACGTTTGGAAGCTTTTGCTGAACGCATTTCTTATCTTCGTTTTGAGATGAACCCTCCTCTTGCTGGTGATGGAAAAAATCAAATTATAAAATGTTGATTTTTATTAGTGCATTCATTTGGAACATGCATAATATGAAAAGGGTCACAGATAAGAATTTGATCCTAGAAAATTCTCTGGATGACTCCACATTGGCCCATGAAGGGTGAGAATCTTAGAAATGATTTCGATATGAACAATATNCTTGCACGTATGGGCCAAATAATAGCAACAGTATTGTTAAAAGTTCTTCGACTGCTTTGGCCATTTCGCACGTGAGCCCCCACCGGGAATCGAACCCGGGACAGCTTTCGCCGAAGTCGAACGCGTTGCCCACTTGGCTATCCGGGAGCCCTTTTTAAGAGTTATTTACTTCTTAATTATAAGTATTGAAATAAGAATAATAAATCTTGCCCCCAGGGTTAAATAAATAATGTTTAAAACATTATGGATGACCTCAGCCTTCACTTAGTGGAATCTTCTAATATTATTCATAGCGAAATAAAAATAGTAACAAAATATTCCGGTTTCCACGGAACGTTTATTGAAAATGACGACTAGTTTCAACACTTGAGTGTCGAAACTTTCGTCATTTCGCCATGAATAAATGATGTTTGTTAAGATATGTAACCTCACGACAAATGTAACCTACGTATCACTCATTCCAGAATTATATGCGTTCGTACTCAGTCTTGTATGGCTATGGTATCCACTTGCCTTCAAGTATCGATTTAAATCCAGTAGGAATTTTACTCCAATTTTACGCTATTCAACTCATAGATTATATTTTCATACCAATATGAGAAATTTTTATAAGTGGAATAATAATTCAGAATATATAATGCTTAAATATTTTATTGTGATACGACAGGTGAAAAACACGATCAAAGGCTGTCTGTCTGAAAACTGTCGGTCTAAATATTTTATCCGCAATTCACGGTTCCTCAGATGCTGAACAGTTTGCGTTCAAATATGTTCACACATTCAGCGGTTGTCAAAACTCCTGTAAAGTAAAATTTAAGTTCATGAATACAAAACCATGATTCCACATCTACTGTATCATAAAACACTTCTCAAGCAATATATAATGGTAAACTACTATAATCTTTAATGAAACAAGCATTGGATGATTTTCGGAGATTTTGTACAAACTATTCATTACATTTTCATTGAAGTTTATAATGCATTTATTTTAAATTCTGACTTGTATTTTTCAAGTGCTATGCGGAAAAAGAATTTCATATGACTGTACCTGAAAAATTTATGACGTATTCAGATGTAACTATTCTATTTTATTCTAGAAGCATTTTCGGTTTTTTATCTTTCCCAAAATTTAACAAATTTATATTTTTCCTACTATATTTATTAATGAGCAATCTATCATGAACTCTAATTGGGAATGTTAATGATTCGCATATGACGTTTCATAACGATGTAATCAATACATTTTTGAATAGGCTATAATCACTACGGAGTACACAAACTGATGTTAATCGGTTTTCTATTGATGACACTTATACCCAATCCTAATTCTCAAATTTGTCCTTGGTTTTCCTCTCAGCTATTCAGCCACCACCGAAGGTTTCCGTTTTGGCAAACCCATCAGAAAGCAATTTCCAACATTCCCGCTATTTCCCCCGAGTGCATTCCTGTTTCTATCCGTACACCTCACGCTCACCGGATCACACCAAAATCTCTCGTCACGCGACCATTTCCTGAATGCCCTCGCCGTGTATCGCTCCAAGAGAATCTCTCTCTCACTCCGATCCCTTCCTCCCCATACTTCTCATTCGCGCAATTCCATCTCTCTTTGCCCTTTAATCTTCGTTCCCAATTCCAATCACTCGAATTTCACGGTTTTTCGCAAGAAAAGACTTCAGCCGTTGCTCAAAATGAAAATTAGGCCCTTTATTCTCTCCTAAAAGTTGGCAGGTGAAGGAAAATTACTCTGGAAGTCATTTTCGGAAAGCGTATTTCTCTCTTTTCATTTCTGTAGATTCTCTTCAGAATTCTTGATTTCTTTAACAACGTTAATTGGCGTAAAGATTCAGTTTTTTCCACTTCGGAGTCATTTTGGGGTAGATGTTCGGAATTCAAATCCAGAAAATGAGTCTCTATTCTTCACTAAGCAAGAAGTTGGGCTCCCTTAACAAAAGGGGCTGCTGGTATTGTTTTCCACGTCATCGTTATAATGATTGTCATCATCTCATTGAAATTAACTTCATCACGACTTTTATCACGAACGCTAGCGTACTTAGTGCTTAATTAAATAAAGATATCAGTAGTCTCTTTTTCATGATTTGACAGCTCAAGCTGAACTTCTGTTAGCCGTGCTTAGGCATGACTTTAGTAATATTTCTTTAACTAATTCGATATTTTTAATCACAATGGCCACCGATATCCAAGAAAGAAAGAATAACAAAAGGAGTCAAAATTTTTTGTACAGTTTTTATATGCATTACAAAGTATATAAAAATGTATAGATTGCTCAACCGTTCCTATGCCTAACCCTTCTTCTGAGAGGGTTAACCCTAATTGCTGAGAGAAAAGCCTTTGTAGTATAATATTGCAGTATTTCTTACTGTTTGTTTTGAATAATTAACTATCATAACAAACTAGAATACTCTGTACATAAACATGTAGGAAATTAGTTGATGCTTGCTCTCAATAGGGTTGTCATAGCTACTCTGCATGCTATTCAGTAGTAGAATTCTTTAGCTTCGAATAGATCTTGGGCTTCACTGTGACTGGGATCTCCAAATCCATTGAGTCACATAGTTTCAGATCGCTAAGTTGATCTGAAATTACATGAAACTGGATAAAAGATGAAATGAATTTACCTTTGGCAAACATTCACAATCCAAAAACAAATTAAACGGCCGAATATGTATTTTCCAGCGTTTTTAAGCTTAGTAATTCATCGAATGGAAAATTCGATGGAATATTCCGTGTGTTTTTACTGGGGCTCATGACATTCGTCATTATCCAGGCTTTATTGTATTTAAGAAACAAAAGTTTCACGTTGTGAGAGCCCTGAGAAAGGACGTTTGTGACACATACAAAATACGCTATCTTCAATATCTATCGGAACTACCTTTAAACTCCCTCAAGTGAAACTAGGGATCTTATTAAATTTTTAAGAGTTATTAGTAGTAGTAGTAGTAGTAGTATTTTTAAAAGTGCTTCGACAGTTAAGGTCATTTCGCACGTGAGCCCCCACCGGGAATCGAACCCGGGACAGCTTTCGCCGAAGTCGAACGCGTTGCCCACTTGGCTATCCGGGAGCCCTTTTTAAGAGTTATTTACTTCTTAATTATAAGTATTGAAATAAGCATAATAAATCTTGCCCCCAGGGTTAAATAAATAATGTTTAAAACATTATGGATGACCTCAGCCTTCACTTAGTGGAATCTTCTAATATTATTCATAGCGAAATAAAAATAGTAACAAAATATTCCGGTTTCCACGGAACGTTTATTGAAAATGAAGACTAGTTTCAACACTTGAGTGTCGAAACTTTCGTCATTTCGCTATGAATAAATGATGTTTGTTAAGATATGTAACCTCACGACAAATGTAACCTACGTATCACTCATTCCAGAATTATATGCGTTCGTACTCAGTCTTGTATGGCTATGGTATCCACTTGCCTTCAAGTATCGATTTAAATCCAGTAGGAATTTTACTCCAATTTTACGCTATTCAACTCATAGATTATATTTTCATACCAATATGAGAAATTTTTATAAGTGGAATAATAATTCAGAATATATAATGCTTAAATATTTTATTGTGATACGACAGGTGAAAAACACGATCAAAGGCTGTCTGTCTGAAAACTGTCGGTCTAANATAAGTATTTTGTCAAGAAAATGGGAAAAAATTCTTTTCTGCATGGACATTTTCGTGATATGCTGGCTAATTTCCGTAGTAGCGTGGCTACTTTACACGGATTTTCTAATGCTGATGTTGCACAAACAAAGGCCTTTTCAGATGAACGTTCCGACTATTTTATTGTGATACGACAGGTGAAAAACACGATCAAAGGCTGTCTGTCTGAAAACTGTCGGTCTAAATATTTTATCCGCAATTCACGGTTCCTCAGATGCTGAACAGTTTGCGTTCAAATATGTTCACACATTCAGCGGTTGTCAAAACTCCTGTAAAGTAAAATTTAAGTTCATGAATACAAAACCATGATTCCACATCTACATGATTCTTCTTATCTTTCACCAAAAAAAGATAGTTCTTTAATTTAAAGGTCAGTGGGTCTCTGCAATCGATAATAAGAACCCAAGACGGAAAAAACTAGAATTATTTATCGATTCGATTGCTGAAAAATTATCACAAGTCTTCCACTATTCGATGATCTAAGATCAAATACTTGAACTAATCACAATCTCTCACATCTCAAATATTTGACCCACATATTTACTCCAGCGTGGCTTTATTTGTCCAATGGAAACCATTTCTTCTACAACACTACTTTTTTTTCTATCAACTAAAACATTCTTTGGCACTACCGTATCTTATTGGCCTCCAATATTTCGATTCCCTACTTTCTTACGGTCCACGTTTCACATCCGTAGGGTAAAACACACTATTACTTTTGGGAAACTATCTTGGATACCAATTCGGCCACGAAACCTTTCATCTGTGAATAAAAATAGCCGTTACATGTTTGATTGAGCTTGAAATCTCTTTCGGACAGATAATAGTGTGGTTTCTGAGAATTCCTACCATAGATAGCGTTTCTGTCTCTAACTTTCGCAGTAACATGTAAAAATTTATCAGCTAAATCTGAATTCAAACTTCTCTCCTAATTTTCACAAAACCTGCATCCGTAGAGTATCGTACTTAGTGGGAGAACATCTCTCGGTAGAGAGATTAAACAGATATGTTCCATTATCGCCATAATCAGTCGGGATTAGAGTTTGGACTCCGACCGGTTCGAGTTAACATGCATAACAGAAAACAATTGGAAAGGCAACGCAATCCGCACTCTGGTTTGTCAGTGCGCAGCTTCGTGGATTGTCAGTTAGGCACCAATCATTCTTTATTTTCCGTACATCGCCACTCTCCCTCCGTGTCACTTTACGCCTTCGTGAGCATTCACGTTCTCCGAACGCTCAGCGAATGTGACCCGCGCACGCGTGAATAACTTTCGAGGCGTGATGTTGGTCTCAATGGACTAAATGTGGAAAATTTGGCCATTCCTCGGTGTATTTGGATATCCACGAGGTGTAGCGAACGATACTCTTTCTGTATTAATGTCGCGGACACACTCTTCCGTTGGTTAATCTGGTGAGAGAGGATAGGATGTTTTCATGCCCTTCGTTATCTGGCATTTTGCATCTCATGTGTAAATATGAATATCAGGATTCTGACCCAAGAGGAATTTCGTTGTTGTATTTCCTAGAGAAAAACTTATTTAATGTGAAGCTCTGGCATAAGCGGAATTTGTATTTTGTTAGTTAATAACTAATTTTACACTAGTAAACTCTCCCGTCAAGCGTGATGGAATTTAAATCAGCTTACTTTAAAATGTATCTGTTATTATATATAACTGGCCCTCCTAAGCCAGAAGATGTCTATTGTACCAATAATTTATGATATATGTGAGCGGTAGATGGTACGATTCATATTGGATGACTTCCCAATAGATTAACACGTGATTGAATGAATGAACAAACATTTTGTCAATAATAACAATAAAACAAAATTCCTTTAACTTATAGCTTTTAACTATGTAAATTGAATTCAACGGTAAGTCTATTATAACTGAATACGTAACCTGTTCACACCCAAACCTTTTAATAAATACTGATCATGATAAAATTTCAAGCTAAGAGTATTAGCAGAATTTCAATGATTACATATACCTGATTTCACTAAAAATTTCGGAGTTATTTTTAAGATTACTACCCTGTATATCGAGAAATTTTCCATGTACTAAAATATTTTCTCCCATTTTCTTGACGAAATAATTTTTCGCCATTAAGTTTCAGCTTCTTTTATTTCAATCATTATATACCATTTCCATTAACATTTATTAAGATATATATTACGTCGCACAGTGGGCTAGAATCGAAAAAAGCGGGCAAAAATACGAAAACGCTTTTTTTGAGTACGGACTAAGAAACTTCGCATGACCAATTCTATATAAATTCTACATACGACTATGGATGTCATTTACGTAGGGTGCTACGCATTAAAATTATACAGGGGGTCAAACTTGACCAAATTTTGCGAAAAATTCCGGACGTCGATTTTTCGCGTAAGTCTTCAACTTCAAACCGTTGGTGAACCCAAACGAAGATAATCATCGGGTAAATATATATCCATATTATAAACATGTTCTTTCTCCTTCATAAGACATGGCATTTATGATCACCCATGAATATTTACACACACTGATGCCAGTACAAAGCTGATGGTTCTCAGATTTGTACTGGCTACAGATTTTTTCTAAACTACAAGTATAGTTGACTTTGCCTATGTCGTATGGGCATCCAACGGGAAACTACCGTTAAAGATGAAATATCGATCACAGCTATCATCGGTTTGATCTTACAGGGCCCCGAATTCACGCTTTTTCCCGTAGGAATGCTTATTGCGGATGTTGAGAAATTTATCTCAAGTACTTTCCAGGTTGTTAGACTGAATGAAAATGCGATACTGTCAGCAGACATGCTTCTTTAACGTAAACGGAAAGATTTTTCCTCTAGAGTCTTGAGTTCGACGCCAGGTCTATGCGTAATTCACCTTTAAGAATCGGCATCAAACAAATTCTAACAATGATTTATGGAACTTCTTTTTTATGAATTAATAAACGTTAATGGAAAATGTAACTTTTGATTGAAATGAAAGAAGATTAAATTTAGCAGAGAATAAGTATTTTGTCAAGAAAATGGGAAAAAATTCTTTTCTGCATGGACATTTTCGTGATATGCTGGCTAATTTCCGTAGTAGCGTGGCTACTTTACACGGATTTTCTAATGCTGATGTTGCATAAACAAAGGCCTTTTCAGATGAACGTTCCGACTCACGTATATAATTTTAGAACAAGGAACATACCCTGAAATTCTCCATGGAATTCGTCACCTGCAAACTTGGTATGTCCCTTGTGAGATAAAAGTCAGTGAAAGTTAGGTACATTTTTCTCTGTTCATAAGGTGTGATGTGTCAGGATTAAAGTCGATGAACCGCAGGAAAGGTTACAGGTTTCTGTGGTCGAGTCCCGGCTAAGGCAGACTTTATTCTCGTAATTTCTTTCTCTTTATTTAAGCATGTGAACCATGCGATTCGCATAGAGATTTTATTTACCCTCTTTCGGCCTTCTAGAGGTCCGCTACGAAGGTGATGTGTCATCATACATGTCACGAAATAATGTCCCGCAATGATGTCCCGCAATGATGTCCCACAGTAATTGTCTTACCGTAGATGGACCCTCCGAAGCGTGTACGATCATAGTTTCAGAAGTAGAAGGAGTGATTGTTCTCTCGTGGTATCTCAATTAGATTGAGTAACCGCCGGGCATGAGAGAGATTCCGGCTCGAGCTTTGGTTACAGCGGTCTTTGAAAGAATAAATGAAAGTAGTTTTACTTATTCTAAATTCAAGCATTCATGCGTTCGTCATAGCTGATATACAAAACCACTAAGAACTTTTATGATTTACTGAATAATTTTAGTGTGCACCCTTGTGAGTGTAAACTGACTACCAAAAATCGCAAAAGTCGAATCATCTTTTTCCCTAATATGGAAAAATACACAATTTTTATGTACTTATTATGACTTCATTATTTTACATTCATGCTCCAAGGTTCACGAAATAGACATTCTAACTCCTCTTGCTCTTTTGTAACGCCATTTTCTCCAATAAATAAATTTTCTAGTCTTGAAAGGCCTTTCTCTCTACACCGTAAAAGCACTGCCAAAAGAGCGTTGGGAAAACAAAGACTCTGAAGAGCATTTATTTTCCTTCTGGTTTCACGGCCTCTTTCAAAAGGAGAATATTCGATGGGATTCAAACTTGTAACTAAATAGAGCGTGCCTTTGTAGTAATCCATTTTATCTCCATGCATAATAGTGCTAACGCCAGTCCCTTCGTGCGTACCTTCTCCGTGATCCTATTCATTTCGCATCGAGGAATTGACGCAGCTTGCAAACATTCCAACTGACTGTCCACTGAAGCGGGACTCCTCTGTTGTCCACCGCATTATGTGCGGAAAAAAGTCGCTCGTGGTCTACCTGCGAGGTCGAGGCAAGAAAGAATGGAGCCTTCGTTACTATTTGCACGGACAAATAAGTTACTTCTCCTTTGCAAAGCCTTCTGGCGAGATATAGATGCGTCATCCTGCCTCTGAGAGAAAATTATAAGATCAGCGGTGCAAGAAATGTAGATAGCGCTGCTGGTGCACTTACTCAGGCAGAATGAGAATCCATGGAAAAAATACGGGCTCGTGGAGAATTATTGATGGTGAACAGCCGCTGGAGCAGAACTGTCACATTACATTGGAGATGGGTACTTTCGCGTTAAATGAAAGAAATGGGTCATCTGCCCTAACGAGTCTCCTCAGATCAATAAGCAGATATTTAATGTCTAAAATCCGCTCAGATGAATACGTAAGAATAAATAACTCATAATTTGGTTTACGGCCTTCGGTGTAACCTACGAAGGTTTTGCTTCAATACACCGAATTCCAGTAGTTCATCCGTATCTTGTGAATCATCGTAGCAGTGTATTTTAGAAATATCCATGAAATACACGGTTCCATTTCTTACAGAAGCACACTCTTTAGAAAGGAAATACAGTCCAGATCAACCGCTGTTATTTATTTGCCATATGTTTTATCACCTACATCAATAAATATGACTTAAAACGAAAAAAGGAGATATCTAATTCAGTATGAAGATACCAAAGTGGTTTTTCACTTCCGCTTCAAACTCTCAGGCATTTCTATAGTTTCTTTCTTATTTGTCGATTGAATTATGTTGTACTACACATTCAATTGGATGATATTCATCTTCTTTTGCTGCTAGCCATACGTTCCTTAATAAGTATTATGGAGATACTAAGGGATCACGATTAGATGTTAGGATCAATAGTCACTTCCATAAAATCCGAATTACTCCTACGTTAGTACAGTCAGCGTATGTATGTACCACGGTTAGTGTGGCGGGTTGTTTCCACACCTCGATTTAAAGAAGACAAATTTGCATTATTCATTAACTATTTACCTTTTTCTGATTACCAAATAATCTGTATTCTTTTGAAACTATTTCCACATTAAGCAACATTTATTTATATAATTATATCAGGAAATATCTACTTACAATTTAATAATAATACAATTACCTCAAAAATATTTAAGAGGGCACCAAATATATTATAATTATCAATAATAGCCTATAGGAATTAAATTTAAACAATTCCAGAATAAAATCAAGAAAATCCTCCTTTTATAGAGTAATAAATGACATAAAGAGGTTAAGTATAAAGTATTTCTCAATATTGTTTACCTACAGATTGGTATTGAGAAATGTGTCAGTGATAGCAGCACCAAATTTAGTTCATTTACATCCACATAAATACTCTACAAGCTCCCTTTCAGCATTTGGCAGGTGCTGTAAACAACTAGCATTTGTGTTACCTATTTAGCCGGAAGGAATGAGTCCATAAAACCGAAAAGAATGAGTCCATTACCGGAAAGAATGAATCCATAAAACGACTTGTCCTCGCGTCTATTTCTCTTATTTTATGCTCATCACCGGATCGGACAAAGTATCAGGGGGGTCGCATAATGCCGATTACGTCTTCCACAAATGTACTTCGTCTAAATTTATCAAGTAATCGCAGCATAGCTTCTAATCTCCTTCTTTTTTGAGGATTCCCAACCTACGTCTGAGAACATTTTTGTAACGCTTGCTTTTTTTATGGTAGAATTTTTTAACAATTCGTATCGCTTTGTACTTTGCTTTCTCGAGTTCACGGGTACACGTTTAATCCGCTGCATCTCATATACTTACTGCATATTCCAGATGGGGCCCGACCAAGTTGAAATAACATCGCCGTCTAACCTTTTCATCATCTACAATGCGCTTAATAAAACTGCAATAAAAATATGCAATTCGTATCATTTTGTCATATAAAAAAAGCAGATTGTAAATGGAGATTTAGGAGGAGGACAGCGATCGATTCTTTGCAAAATTTTGTCTACGATATATATCCTCTTTTCTGTAGGAATAGAAAACAAACGGGTCAGCTACTGAGTGGGGATAATTAATGAAAAAATAGAATGCGGTGAAGAAACGAGTGAAAGATATATCGGGGATGTGACAGGGATGAGGGCACTTTAAGATGTATAAAAATTAAATAACAAAACAAACGAGAATATCTTGATCAAAACTAACATTAAGTAAGTAGAAAGAAATTTTTAGGAATCTTCTGTTGCTAGACCTATACCTATATCTGGGGATTTTGAAATGTACCCTAGTCAAGTTCGATGGCAGTTAATTGTGATGAACGGAGTAGAGTTGTTATTGTCAAATTATCTTACAGTTTGCGTACCATGTTAATTATTAAGGTTTCAAGTAACTTCTTAAATTGTTCAAAGTGAATCGACATGAGAAAATTTTGAAGAGACATGGTTAAACGAGACTGATCAAATATAAAATTTATTTTGTTATTTCATTCACATTGTTCTTCGTTTTGTTTTTAGGAATTCACATTTTGGATTGAAGCAATATGTTCTAACTTCGGCAGAACATCAAAATAAAGGTTTGAGACTGATTCTCCGAAGCATGTAAAACACGAAGTTATTTTTCATGCTGTTAATTCGATATTTAGGAAATAGTTAACACCGCATGTTTCTGTGATCAAGAGCAAAAAAAATCGCTATTAAATAAATTAGTCAGAGGTCTCTGATCAGTAAATCATTTCTTCAAAAAGATAGATTACAACGGAAGATCCCGGCCAACTGATGATATGTTGAGGACCCCGTGTAGCATTAAACTGTAATTAATTTCCCAATCTTTGACAGGTTCGTTAATGGAGCAACGGGAATATCAACGTAATGACGTTAGTCCGCGGCCGTTGAACATGGCCCAGGACATCGAAGGTTGAAAAGGAGGTCGAATATGTTTAGCTGTCATTGATGGTGACCATAACCATCATAATGTCGTTGAGATACAGGGTAACTAAGGTCACAGAAAGTAGGTTACACTTGAAAGATGTCTAATAGCATTTGGCAAGACATCTAACCTAACATGTATTGTTGGAGAACTTGCCACCGTCCAGATAAAGTACCTTTTCTATTGAAAGCAATTTTATTGAGTGCATATGACCAAATCGATCTTACTATCTCTAACCTTTTTTTCAAATGACGCCGCTGTTTATATTGGAGGTCCAATATTTTCCATGAAATTGTTATTACAATCGATGACAATACCTCG
>KZ309355.1:848200-907049 GCA_000376725.2 Ladona fulva | reverse complement strand
AAGTTAAATAAGGAGATTAATGAAGTTCAATTAATGTCACGACAAATAATTTTCAACAAGAGCGGAGTTGTGGTAATTGTAAATAATCTCAGTAAGACGGTAAAATTTAAAAGAGAGGAGAAACGCAATGCATTTTACAGCCCACTATTGAATCAGAAAAAGGTTAAAGTAATGACCAGTGTAATAACATAGATAAGGCTTTCTGAAAAATGACGATGTGTATCAGGAAAAAAATCCAATTAGCGAATATAAATTTAATAAAGAAATGAAAATGTAAAATCGCCAATGAAAATATAAATTGGAAAGGGCATTTAATATATTTCAAAACTGACAAAGACAATTTTTTTCTCGCATGAACAGTTAATTTCTTACTTTGAATAAAAAGAATATTTTGTATGAACGACCGAAAAGAAACGTGCCAAGAGTGAAAGTAACGAGAAAAAAATCTCGACAGGTAGAAGTGGAAAAGAACGAAGGAAAGGAACACTTTATAGAATGATGAATTCTGTAACATTCTACATAAATTGGAACGGTGTAATCACGGTAATTAAAAATTAATCTTTTGCTTAGAAGTATGAGTGGTCGAAAATAACGAAAAACCTGGATTTAAATCAAGAGGAAGTTTGTTTGAGTTGGTTTGAAACGCTTCAGTGGGGAAGTGCAAATAAGGAAAAGATGGTCGAAAAGTCGCTCTGCAAACACGAATTTTGAAGGTGAATAAAGGGTAACTGGGGGAGGGAAAGGTATAAAGGCAGTTTGTACTCATAATGGCACTCAGAGTCATACGGCATGTTACGATATCACTAGGCATAAGTGTGACCATTGGATATTTAAAATCTGATATTCGTTTTTAGACAATTGTGAAATTATTAGGGAAAATATTTTGAGTTTTTCCTTTCCTTTATAAAATGCTCCTTACATAAAAAAGAGGTATTTACTCAGGTAACGCGAGACGTACAGGGAGAAGAGTAATTCGAAAGGTGTAATGTGAATAGGAATGTTCACTCAAAAATAAAAGTCAAAAGAATACTGTGCATTTGATAGAACCAAAGACATATTCATGAGGAAATGAGGATGTGTTCCGTAATTATGCAAGAATCCAATTGACGGTCTTAACTTCTGCTATGAAATGACTAGGCCTGAGTTACTTGTGAAATGGAACGTGAAACTTACGCCTAGTAATTTCATCGTGCCCCCTACTCAGTAATCTATTTTGTACTTCTACAAATATTCCCTTTTAACATCTTCTAATCTTTTATCCCAATTTTCTATTTTCCTTTCGAGTTCCTGATAATGCCTTCTTGAAAAGCGAGGCATAAATTGTGTTTTGGACCGTTTTATGGATTTTGTTCACAAGTATTATCAGCTTTACCATCATTGGTCAAGTGTGTTCAAAACTGTTTTCTATTCAATCGAATAAAATACCTAAAATGAGGGAATCAAAGTCCACGACATAGTTATTTATGGGGTAGTAAGATGTAGAGGGGTTTTCAAATTCATCGCTGCAACGGGCCACTTACTATCAAGTCCAATTCACACGGGACGCACTATATGTAGTTATGATATAAGTAATTCGGAAGCTCATTTTCCTGATTTTTTTATATATTAAAAGAAGTATCAAATTTATAGAAAAGTTTAAACATGAATAACAAGTTTAATAATCAAATTATTTTGTTTTGCTATCGGCAACTGTAATTAAGATAAAAAAATATATAACTAATAGATGATCTATAAGAAATATATACATTTTATAATGGACGTACATATAATTATTGACACAGTTTATCGAACGATAAATATTTTATAAAGTCTCTGGTCCTTACTACAAAATCTTTATATTACAATTTTTTTTTACTTTTTCTTGCTGGAAACTAGCCAGTCTGTTTTCAAGATTAAAAGAACATGATTGCGTTTAAAGTGAAATAATTTGAATCGTTGGTCACTAATCACAGAATTACACACACTAATACTCTGAGATTAAGAAGTATTCAGCGTGATTTCTATTCTACCTCGTGCTTAGGCCAAGAATGATATTCGTGCAAGATACACGATTAAACAGTTCGCAGGTGTGAGGTATGTACACTGTGAGCTGTTTCACTGTAGCATAAACTTTTTAATTTTGGGGAAATATTTTCTTAAATAAGAATAATGAAACAGAAGTCACAAGTTCAAAAGGTAATGTTGCATTTGTATTTAAGTGACACTCTCCTTGAAATCGTGGGCCGCACGCAAAGAGTTCGAGAGTCCGCAGGCCTACAGACGCACAACCCTGACCCACGCTGCAGAGTATTGAACGAATATGGATTCTACTTCATTTCTATTAATTTTAAGACGAATGTGTGTAGACTTTGCATTTTAAATCTCGTAGATATTAAGTCAAGGTACGTGAATAAACATGATGATCTTAAGAATACCACCGTTTTCTTAAGAATTGGATGCATTAGAAATAAAACCTTTTACGTTTATCCAGAAAAAAACGACCAAAACAAAGAAAAATTGTTCTCATTACTCACCACCAATATAAAAACCTTATTCTTACTATTCTTGCTATTCTTTACGACAATTTAATAGTTGTTATATGTATATATGTTCTTCTATCCTGGAACTTTTCTTGATTTTAACATGCGAGTCAAGAGAGTTTTCTGCGTTTGAGATCTAAAAGAGCTCCGAAATTCTACCGAATCGATTGAAGTGGGGTAGAACGTTGAGCAGAGAGAAAAAGAGCGTGAAAAATTGGAAAATGTGGGCGCAATAAAAAGTTCAATGACTCGGAAATTTCAAAGGTCGTTGTCATGTCCTCGCTTTCATAACCTGACTCGGCGATGGGAAGTAATCGGCCTTCAGTTTAAACTTCTACTCATAAATAACCTGCACAGCATTTTGCGTCCAAAAAAGCTCTGAATCGGTTAATACAAGGAATTTTCGCACTGGGTTTGGTTGAAAGGACCTCGTTTGGAACACGTTCAATTTTCCTCTTTCTGGAATACTTGAGGCAAAAAATTGTTGTTCTATATTTTTTGAATTTCGGATAATTTTCCTGAATATTAACCGACCCGATAAGTTTTGATTGTTATTCTCAAGCAAAACTGCGTAATCGCCTTAACAATTAAAAAAAAATTTCCTCCGTGAATTAAACTATAATAAATTGCCTACGATGTGACTTCACCGTAGGTATAAAAGCCAAAGGTGTCATATATAGTAAATGGTATATAATTTACTTTTAGCGGATAGGTACCATATGCTCAATCATATACTGATGATCGATTTGATTAAGTAATTAAGTATTCTTTTATGAAAATGTCATCTAAACAAAATTTTTTATACTCAAGCCAAAAGGTCATAAGCAAAACTTTCGTATCCGGATCCTATTATACAAAACAAAAACTACCGTTAAATTCATCCTCCCAAACGTAAGAATGTGAAGTACGACGATTGAAATTGAAATGAATATTCCTCGTTTGGAATAACTTATACCTTAAGGAAAATGAATAATCTCTACCTGCGATTCTTTTGTTAAAACGCGGGAGCAAAGTAATGAAACTAATATCTGTCGTAAAGCCCAACTTTTTGGGTAATCACGGTGGGCCATTTAAAAATAAAAATTCGCTAATCATCTTTGGAGCGGTATTCAAATAGAGGTAGTTATTGCAGAAAAAAAAGGCAAATCATCTGGTGGCCGCATTTCATTTTTCTTCCTTGTGTTACTTCGTCAACCTCATTTCCTTTCATTCTTTCGCGGGACTCAGATGATATCACCGAGCTGCGGAGATAATAGAGAAAAGCAGATTTTGCGGAGAACTAATCTGCTTATGTTCTGACGTTTGAAGGAGACGAACACAAACTCCGGTCGAGCTCCCGCTGCTTATTTTCCTGGAAACGCGTCCCCCTCCAAAGTATTTCTTCCTCGGATTCCCATTCCTGATTGCGTTTTCTTCAGTAATTCCCAGTTATATTCGGAGAAGAGTCGCAGCTCCGTATCCATGGAGATGAGGAATGTGAAAGGAAGTACTTTCGGTTAACAAGAAGGAGACGAGTGGTGTATTAATAGTCATTCGCCTTTCCCCACTCCCTGAATGAATAAGGTAACGCTTCCAAAAGTAACGTCTTTCACGGCGGATGCGGAGGGATGTAATCTAAAGAGATCTTACGCAGAGGCATTGAAATTCAGGCGATACCGTAGATCGAAACACAAGACTGTTCTAAATGACTCCGAACTTGATGAGGTAGGATTATGAAGACGATATGCAACTGAATTGTCGATGTACTAATCGTAAAATGATGAGGCACGCACCCGCGAGTTTCTAGAAGAGGATCTATAAGCATTTAATGGCGTGCGCAGGAAGTATATCCTAGTTGGAGGTCAAGCATTTATATTGGTTAAAATTCAAGGAAGAAGGCATCGTTTTGTGGGATTCTATCACAAAGAAATAAAGCGAAGACAAATAGTACTTTTTATTTTGACAATTATATTAGACTTTTTAGGACAACGTAGCTTTCTGTTATCAAGTCTAGGTTCCCAAATATTAGCTGATAAACCCTTCTTATGGTAATATGCTGCTTTAGGGAAGGTATCTAGGTGAAAGTATCGAATAATCCGATGGAACATGTAGAGAAATGCATATCCAGCATCACGGTGTATTCCTTTTTTATACAATCCGGAAACCTCACAATACTTCAATAAATTATTATTCTAAGCTTGATATACAACACTTAGCGATCCTTCCTAGATCACTAAATGCATGAATATGGATAAAATCATTGATAATGATCATTTAAGCCTGAGATACAAATTCTGCAAGGATGCTGTTTAAATTAAAGTTATTATGTTTGGCGTTTAGTAAAATATATTTAACTTAAAAATGTATAAAATCTTAATCTGGCCAAAAGGAAGCCAAATATCTATTTTCAAACAGTTCATTTCAGAATTGAAGGTATGAAATCTGAAATTTTCGATGACTTTTATTAATAATGGGATAATTCGTATTATTATGACTTATTATTAAGTAATATGACGCATAAGTCACACCAAAGGGATCGCAATTTAATCTCAAATAATAAATAGAGATTACGAAGTCGGAGTTTCTTAATCTTCACTGAAATGTGGTGTCTGGAGATCTTAGCCACGTGATTAATTGCAGAAAAAACGCGAAAGTGTGGGAATTAGAAAACAATGACGAACGCGCTTAAGGTTTTTTGGCTTCGCTGGTGCATTCAAGCGCACGGAATATCAATGCTATGCAGAGGATTTATCACGACTAATGATTTCTTAATGCTCGCATTCGTGAATCTTTTGCATTCGATGCATTTTTTGTTCGTCGAGTCACCAAATTTGAAAAATGACTCCATTTCATTTCAAGGGTATAAAGAGGTGTCTCTAGTATCAGTAAGATCAAAAGGGCGTGAATAATGACTAAAAGTGATGAATTATTCAATAATTATCAGAAACCCCAAGGGAAATTTTCACCGAGCTTAAAGTGTATACCTATTCATGAAAAATTAGAAAACATTTAACCACAATTCCTGTGTTGGATAGTAATAATTAAAACCAAATTTCCCGGCATAGATGTGAGAAGGTACTGAAATATCGTAAATAATTTATTTATTCCATTTCTATTCGTAAATCTTTCATTTAGATTTTCAAAGAAAATGCCTAGTACCTTATGCTTTATTTTATTGCTCAGTAGAGAATCGATGTTTCTTAGAGATGAAAAACAGTTTTAAATCTTGGAATAAAGATTTAAATAAATGATTAAAGAGAATACCTTATCACAAAGGATCAGTAAAATGATCGAAATGAAATATCTACTCGTACAATTTCCAAGAATCAGTTCAGATGGCTGGTTCAGAAAGTTTCCATTCCTTATCAGATATCCTCATCTTTCTTAAGATTTGAAGGGTTGTTTTATAAATGAGGACAATGAGAGTTTCCATATCTCTTAAGATTAACCTAGGATAAAATTAGGACATATTGTTTTGCAAAAGATGGCATTTTTTTAAATTACATAAAAAATATTTCAGATGTTAATAGAATGCTTACCTTTATACAGATTTAATTTTATTCTTAACGAAATTTATATTTGTCATTTTTCCTTAAGTATTTATCGTTTGAAAGAAAAGAAAGTTGGAACAAGGCTGTTAATGAATTAGTGGTTTACAAACACTCCGTAAACAGACAGGCGGAACTCGCGCAAGCGGGAAGCTCCGAATTTCCGATTTCTGGGAATCATTTCTAAGAAATAGGTAATCCAGAACTTTCCTATTGAGGAGCCCCTAATGATGGAGGTGTTGTCTCAAAAATGCGCCTTGGGGTTTCCCAGAAATCGGTAATCCGGAGCTTCCATTTTGTCTGTAAACGTGAGCTCCCGTCGTACGGCTTACTGATTGTGAGTGTTTTTAAACCTCTTATTTATGGTTTGCTGAAAAATTTCAGCTTCTTTCCGGAGATCATAGCCTAGCTTCGCGAATAAAATTATTCCCTTTGCAGTTCTAACATTTTTAACTAATTTTACACGGTGTATATATGTTATATATTTTTTTTATATGTTATAAGATTTTTGATAAATGTTGGTCATTACTTATCATTTTGGGAGAAGAATCTCCACCGTAGACCCTCAGACGTTCTTAAATGAAGGAATAAGTGAGGACAAAACGAGCATCATGTAAACCGAGGGACATTCAATAATTTGAGGTTCTTTTTAAAGTGACTAAAATATTTTATCGCACACTTACTTGCATATTACATGCCTTTTTTTAAAACTGCTTATACATATATCTGTTTTCTAGTTGTATATGCAATAGAGTGTAAGTATTTTACTTTCTAAGTTCCTTAACAGTTTCAAAATACTAAAAAAGCCGCACGTCGGTGGATGAAACTTGCTGTTGGGGAAGAAAAGGGAAATTTAGAGTTACCAATTTCTAGATATGGAGATCTTATAAACCTCTAATTCATAACAGCCGTGTTAATATTTACGAATTTACTTTCTAAGAAACCTTAAATTTTTAACTCCCAACTTTTAATTCCTACTTAAATGAGTGAAAAAGTAAGATATTCATGTGTGGTCATATTACTATTTCGAAAGAAAAAGGTCGATTTAAAAATTCCGTGAGACGGAGCTGACAGAAATAGCAGCTGATGACATTCGCAAAAGATTGAGACTGAGAAAATGTATGTACAAATAATGTGAAATAGTTGATTTTTGGTGAGATACGTGAGTTTGATGGTCGTTTTACAGGAAAATAGCTTAGAAGGAAAAGATATAGTCCATTTTCACGGAAAACAATCAGATAATTCCATTATGCGGCCGGATTTGGGAATTACGTAAATTGCGAGTTTTGTTTCAACTTCTCTGTTTCTATCTATTAATGATTCACTAGTAATATCGGTCTATCATCGATGTTTTATGAGAAGTCTCTTTGTAGAATGACAAGATTATAAACATTAAATGGTGATGAATTGGCTATTAGAGAAAGAAAATTTAAGAAGTTGATGTCAAATGTCTACGTGGTACGGCGTTCGGATATCATGCAGGGGAAAGAATAAAAAGTAATTGATAAACCAAATTACTACGTTAACGAAGCATTTAAATAGCTAAAGTAATAAAAAGAAACAGTAAAATATAAACTCGATAAAGATTGAGGAGATGAAATCGTTGCCATAGCAATTAAAGCGTAATACCCTTCCTTTACGATTCCATAAAAATCCAATCTTGTTTTTCTACTATTTCTATAATCCGCTGCAATTCCACAGTTTGTGAGTAATACTAAATTCTATGACTCTGTTTTAATAGTGAACCATTTTGATTAAGTAAGTCATTAACTGTAATATCGTCACTTTCTCTTTGTTACCCTTCTCTTTTATTTTTGATTATTTTCATGTATTTGCTATATTTCTGTACGAAATGGTCTCATTTAATACCTAACAGCTAATTCGCTCTTGACCCTTTTTGAGTTATGAAAACTTTACCGGTCAAATTAGTAGTTCATCTCTTTCTAATTATAAAAATGGGACAATAAAAGAACGTCAAAGTAACGCGAAACTCGTGGAAGGAAGAAGGTAAACTTCGTCGAATTTCGTTTCCAAACAGTATAAATCAAATAGGTATAATCTGGGTTAACGACATACTTCGGTATCAGAGAAGTGATGTACATATGTGATTAGATATCGTTTTGTAAATTTTAGAAGAGTAGTTACAGCGTTCGCTGTTACCCTAAGACTTTCTAATGTAGCTTATTCAAAGTATAAACCAGCCTTCGGTTTAACAGTTAACTCACAGTATTTCCCTTATCCAAAGTATTCGATAGGTATAAAACTGAGCTTTCAATTTCAACTAATCATTCCGGTAATTCAATGGAACCGATAACGTGAGAAATTGTCTCAGTTACTATGGAAGGAAACTGTGCCATTTAAAAGCTTACGTTTGATTATATAAAATGTATTTAGCCCAAAAGCTTGTTGGATTTTTATCCTCTCTTCCATTAGTGAAAAAACATTCCGAGGGAGAATGAGGATTACTATGTGATGATTGAGGTATTTTGCTAGCTTAACCTTACTGTCTTCATCGAAACAATTTCCATTAATAGAAAAATTCATTTAAGTGCAGCACATTGACCCTATGAGTAACACTTTCAACAGCATTCAAAAACGAGTGATCAAGATGAAGGACATCAGTTAACATAGCTAGTACCTCAGTAGATTTCATTTTATTAACCAAAACAAGATATTTAGTATTACCTTGATATTAGGGTTAAATTTTGGGAGGTAACTAGAGTATTCTCCTTTTTGACAGAGATAAAGCCTTGGATAATACGAATTCTTTCTATTAGCGTATGCTGTTCATCACCATATCTCATCTAATCTACATGCTGTTTGTTTCAGGTGTCCTGGGTCCGGCATCGCGACATCCATCTGCTTACCGTTGGTCGGTACACATACACCAGTGACCAGCGATTCCAGTCGATCCACTCCCCGCACACCGAGGACTGGAAGCTGCAGGTCCGCTACCCGCAGCGGCGAGACTCCGGCATATACGAGTGCCAAGTGAGCACAACGCCTCCAATCGGCCACTCCATGTACCTATCGGTTGTCGGTGAGTTTTCAATGCTTTATTTACTTGGCTGTAGACGTCCTTTTGACTTATGGTTCCCTGTGAAGGGCATTTTAGACTCGGCGCCGTGATTGTTATTTTCCGCGTTCGTTTGTGCATATGCAGAGCTTCCGAAAAGCTTTGCTGCAGCCAACGCTGAATGTTTGAAGTGTGAAACAAACGGAAATTGGGTAATGCGGAATAGGGCCGTAAAATTCGGTCGCAGCGGGTGCTTTGTATTTTTACTACAAAAAATAGAAAATCTTCTTGTCTACAAAGCCAAATTATAATGTCAACATCAAAACTATGGTGAATCTGAGGATTATCGGACTTTTATCTATTGCAGCGGAAGAATAAGGAGACAATTAGGATATATTTTTCTGATCTGTCTTTCTGTTGGAATATAACTATTTTGCCTATCATAGGTTATGATTTCTGATGTAATCGACATTACCAATTCTATACATACATAATAATAAACGTGTGCTTGTTTGATACTATGTAGATAAACGAAAAACGATTTACGAACTATTAAAAAAGTTGCTATGAGCAGCATTTGAAGGAAAATAAGGGACATTTTATGGAATTCGTATGAAGAGTAACATCAATAATTAAGGTCTACCGTTTCGGTTAGAATTTAAAGATCAATTGCACTGTAATGTTCAGAAAGACTCCTGTTATGCCACGAAATAATAATAACTTTACTTCACCACGGAGTAGGACAGTGACGACACGGGTTTCGCAGCAATGCTGCTTATCTGACGATGTAGCATAACTGCGAAATCCGGGTCGTCATTATCCTATTCAGTGGTGAAGTAAAGTTATTATAATGTATTTCTGTATCATTACTGAGCATTCTTATACTGTACCGAAATCCTTTCCCTGAACTTCATTTTACCCATCGTTCTTAAAATTTAAGACATAGTGAAGAGGTGTACTTTATTTTATGGATTTTTCAAACTAGTAGCAATGTAACAGGAAAATAAAATGTACTGTAATATATTCAGCTACCGAAAACTTGAACGGACTCTGGGATTAATTGCAGCCTTTCTCTGAGATTATTCTACTACCTGTCGCTACTTTACTCACTCTCTAGAGTAACATTTACCTAATATTAATTTCCCTATTACTAAGATGCATCCTATATTCCTATGTTATTAGCAGTAAATACCAAATTTTAGCATCAAGTCATTTAAATTTTACCGTTAGATTTTCTGAAATTAATTATTCAAGTGAGCATTTTTCAGAAGTTACATCTCTCTATTACAATGGTGGATTAACATTATAGTTCTTGTTTCAGAAGAACCTTGGAATTATAGAGAATATTTTTAATAAAAAGTACTTCAAGAATATGATTTTAAGGTCAGAAATGCAGTAAAAGAGAATTAATTATTCGTTTAGAGTTCAATAATCATGATATTAATATTATGATATCGATCAAGCGATTGCGACAGAGACAGAAAAAGAGCTACAGAAAACCATGGAAAGAATATGTAAGGATGGAGATATGTATGAAACGAAAGTAAACATAAATAAAAGTTATAAGGATTGGGAAATAAGAAGATGACTTCAGTGTCTTATTAAAAGGTCAATGACTAGAACAGGTAGAATCTTCGAGATACCTGAGGTAGTCTGATAAATCAAGACGGAAGCTGTACCCAGGAAATCAGGAGTAGGATATCCATAGAAAAGAAAGCCTTCGGCATGAGGCATGACTGCCTACTCAGTAGGATTATAGAAAGAAAAGTAAACAAAAACGTAAGTAGAAAACTTACCTACTTTAAAGTAAGAAGAAAGCGGAGGAAACGAAAGTTTAATATGTTAACGGATTTACAGGACAAGAAAACTTACCAGGAAATGAAAAAGCAGGCATTAAAACAGACAAGTTTGGAAAAATTAAGCTGCAACCTGTCCCAGGACAGATCCATCCAGAGGATTAGTGAACTCAATATCATCCTATGTGTGGCATTTCCTTACGTCTCTTAATATTCCCCCAGGTCCAACAAGGTTTTAATTCCATGAAAAGGCTGTAATTCAAATCGTGCATATGTTTTAAAGTTGTATTTTTCTTCAAATACATAGCTAAATCTCTATGTGTCAATTACATCTGTCTTCCTAATTTCAAAGCCGTTTATTACAATACTATTTCCTCGCATTTCTTTCCCAAAATTCTCAGACTTCCTTTCGCAACAGATCACTTTGTCTTTCTTTCAAATAAGTAACTTTATTCACGGCTGAATATTTGAAAAATTTGTAACTATGCTCGATTTTTAAATGTGCTCCTAAGCATACTTAAAATTGTAATGAAGAAAATCGAGGGTTTCGGAGAAAAAAATTCGAAAAAATGAGAAAATGCAGTTATGAAAATGTAAAGACTGTCTAAAAGTTTTACATGTTGTTATATTCTACCAAATACATTTTGTTTTAGTTGTATTTCCCCACATTTACCTATTTTAAAAGTTAATCATTCCTAACAATTAATCCAGTTATTATTATCTAGCTTCGAGATATCTTTGTTGAATAAAGTTCTTTCTTGGTGAAATAACGAGCTGAGTAGGTAATATAAGTGAGCAATCGTGAATTAGTGTTGGATCACTTACGGGAGGCTTGCTTCAATTCATGCCACATTTTACATTCCCATTGTTTGCCTAGTTCGATAAGGTCAATCATCATCCGACCTGATGATGTAGCAACATTTCGTAGCGTCGCGACGCTACGAAACCATGGTTTCGTGCATTGTAATATTCTTGTGGTTTAGTAAACGCTTTTTTATGGAGTCATTTCTCTAGAATTGTAATTAATGTTTAATAAAGATTTCAATTACGTTAGATATACTCTGAACGGGAGCGTGGAAGATGATAATAACGTGAAGAAAAAGAAGTTAATCAATTACAAAAAGGAGATAAAGTGCAAACGAAATGAGAAAAGGGAATGTTGATGAGAAAATTAATCAGATGCTGGGGAAGCACAAAAACTGGGCCTATGGTTCGAGAAGAATGAATCAGTGGGTGGAAGAAGAAGAGAAGATGGAATAGGAGAAGAGGAGAGTGGAGGATAAAAGTGGAAGAGAGACAAAAGAAATGCAAAAGGAATTTCATCGGAGCGGCGAAATATACGCCTCTGGCTTGCGAAATGAAATACCTCTCTGACGCGAATTCCAAATTGAGGCAGAGATTCGGAAAAAGTGCAGGTACTTTTTTATTCCTCACAGTTTTCATGAAAGAAGGCGATACATAATAATTGAGTTTCGGTTAGAAAGCACTTTCGGGCAAAAAGTAACTGCGCCCCTCACAAACAAATGAAGGACCACCGAAATAAAATTATAAATTACGTTTGCGAGCGAGGAAAGGAGAGGAAATGTAGGAAAACGTTCTCGACGAAGTCTGAAATTTGATGTATTGTAAAGTGCTGCAAAATAAGATTAAGTCGATGAAAGTATTTCGTCAAAAATTTTATCATTCTTCTTTCCGAAGGCAAACTCGATTTCGTGAATGCAAGAGGTTTAGAAAATACTACGTTACGCATGCTTATGCCAGAAAATTATCTTATTTTCAAAAATCACTTAATTTTACCGCGTAGGCCGTGTGATTCATTTATATTTATTTTCAATGTACACATTCCTAAAATTAGATTTACCAAACTGGTGATATACTGGTATGTACAATAATTTTATAAGTCTTCAAAGCGTAATACTTTATTTTTATATGCGGAAAGATTTCGGGAAATCTTCGGGTTTGATGCTTTTTTGCTGAAATTCAACTCGTTTTCGAGTTAAAATAATTTGTATGAATTCGAATAAGGATTAATTAAAATGATTAGAAACGTTAAATATTCAAATAATTTAAATTCTAAGATTTAATTCTTTTTCTTCGATGAAAGTGCGGAAAACAAATTTCATAAAATGCAAATTAGCTGGTTCTATAATTTGGATTCTTGATACTTTTCTGCGAAAGACAAAATGCAATATTCTAATCAATTAAGTAAACCAGTACTCAGCTGTTTTCCTTAAGTTTACTATAAACTTCACTTCCTATGCCTAGCTTTCACAGCAGACCAACAGTGCATTTTTTATTATTTCTAGGTGAATGCTTTCATCCTTTCAATGCTCCTCCAAAATTCCTCTCTCCAGGTCTCCATCAAATCCCTACCTAAGCGCGTTTCAGACCATCGCTTTCTTTTAACATTCACTTCTCCTATTCAATAAGGCATTCATCCCTAGCCACTGTTCGCATTCATAACCCTTTATCTTCTCTCGATCGTCATCTCCATCGAGAATCGACTCCCAGTACTCCGGGGCCCAAGTTGGCAGAGGAACATTAAAGGCTGTCGGCCATGCACTCCTAGTACACCTTCGATTTTATTGCAATCACTTTGCCGTCTTTGTCTGGAAAAGTGCGCTGGAGATACATTACGAGGGGGGATGAGGTTGACAAAAAAGAAAACTCACGTTCGATGAGAAAGAGACGGTGGGAAAAAGGGGGTGTATGTTAGGGGTCAATTGAATCGCTCCTTTGTGGGTCTGTCTGTCTTTCCATTCGTAACCCCATCGCGAGAAAGTGTGCTCTATTGGAAATACTCAATGGGGCGTTTCCAAGATTCCTGCTGGAGATACCCGTCCAAATGGAGGGAAAAATATCCTGGCGCCATTCGACCACGAGAAACGTGACGACTCGTGAGCCTTGCAGGAAACGGGAGGCAGCGGCATTTTTCCTTCGGCTCTATTCGACCCCATTGCAGAACCTTGTATCTTGACACAACGCGAAAAAGACTCACGAGGATGGTCTTTAATGGCGACATCGGGTTTCCTCCGTCAGGGAAAAACTACGCTGAAGAATAAGGCTAAGGGTATGAGGGATGATTGGGGGAGCCAAAGGGTTACATGCCTTTGAGGCAGATCTTTCAATTAGCGAGATTATGGCCGAGAAGGGATGCAGGAGATCCCAGCATCTGAGAAGAAAGGGGAAATAAATGGCTCTTGTCCCTTTGACGACACGCTGGATCACTTTTCTATGACTTGTTTTGCTTTTGTTGGGTGCCATAATTGGGTCGCGGGAGATATCTTAGTCGGAATGTTTCACTAAGGGTGGAAATACTTTTAATTAAACTTTCTAGGTGTATTTTAGATGATCATGACTTTAACGATCCTGGGGTGGAGATCGAAAGCATTGATATGCGCGTAATAAGATTTATCATGTAATTAGCCAATACATGTCCATCTTTATATTTAATTCATTATTATATCTCTTTCCATTTCAGGATTTATTTTCATCGTATTTCATTTAAAGTATGAGATATCACACATTCCCTCAAGCATGGCGACTAATTTGTCTCACCCTCCCAACCGAGAATGGGAATCGTAAATTTTTACTACTGCATTTACACTAAAAGCGATAAAGAGAAAGGATTAAAAAGCCTAAAAATATCAAGTGTCTGCGAAAGGAAAAGGTACAAATCTCTGTATATGTATTTAAAAACTGATTCTGAAATGAGAGATCACTAAGCCTTGCCGAATCATATCGCATGCGAAGAAAGTAGTAATAGTACGATATTGTAAATCGTAATTTCATAGGATTTTTCGACAGCTGACGTCATATCGCAGATACTGGGTCACACCGGGAATGAAACCCTTGGACTTATTTCGCCAAAGACGAACGCACTACCCATTTGTCAATTCGAGGACGAAATGTGAGGAAAGACACGAATGATGAGAAACATATATATACTTCAAATAAAGAGCCTTTCAGAATTATTTCCGAAGATTGCGAGTCTAAACTTATGTCAATATAAAGAAAATGAAATGCAAAGTAAGACTGAAGAATAAATAAAATTTAAAAGACTACGAGAGAGTGTGAAAGAAAAACTTCCTCGGCCTTATTTTCCCATCACTTATTGGGTCGCCGCCTTATGATTAGAATGATACACGTTGAAGCTGAATTTGGCTTTGACATTTCTCTTTACGATAAGATTTCTTTCGTGCTACGTTCTCACTGACACATATGCTTCCATCAATGGCAGGTTCGCTAGTTATCTAATTTTTATGAAAGTAAGCTAATTTAAAGCCAAAACTAATTTAAGCCATAACTAAGCCGTCTAATGTCGTTGCTATTTAGATTACTAGAATAAATTGAGTTAAACCAAACAGCTAAGGAAGCGAATGAACGATTTAATCAGAAAATGGATAGTCAAAAATTATAGCTAGATTTCCTCCAAGTATAATAATCCCGACGTAGTTTAAGGAAATTTAGTTCTACAATACCAGAGCTGTATACAACCAAACTCCAAGAACCTCGATGCTCAATAACTCCTTCGACAGTGCTTTTTAATATTTTACCTTAAATGGCACACCCATTTATCAACTTTAATTTCGCGGAGATAGTCTCTAGCTAGGAGATAAAATTGGATAGAATTTAAAATCCCGCCGCGATCAGACCCGGGAACATTCCCACCAGGTTGGACACACAACCAATTAGAGAAAAATAGAGACCAAGGCGTTAGAGATAAATGAAAGAAACATGACTACTAAATCGCTATGGAAATAGTGTGAGGAGTAAGGGAGTGCTTAACTTGGTGGAACTCTATTGCAACGGAAATTTATTTTGCAAGGTTAAAAAAAAAATTACTATTGCAGTTTCACAAATTTATAATCTTACACACGACCAATTCGGCCAATTTTGGATATAATTTGGCCTATTAGCTTTTACCCTGAACTGGAAGGATACTATCTAAAAATAAATTTTCATGGAAATAGACCATAATATAAAATGCTGCAGAACTACAGAAAAGAAAATAATAACAAATGAAGCTATAAGAGAACATAGGAATAGAAATGTATGTAGCAGATACATTAGAAGGTTAACTATTACATTTTTAAATTAGCCGTAAAACTTTGAAGACTGTAACAACGCTCGCCTCAGGATGTGTAGCGATCACCGAAAGGCGTGACATATTGATTACAGCGGTAACCATGAAAGAAACAGAGAGTGTAGAGGAAGTGGTAGGATTTTTGGTATGATTTTAAACATTACATTTCATCTTTTAACCAATAATTCGCCAGGGCGTATGGCAGGGAGCGTAAGGGTAACAAATTCCCTATCGAAATACAATAAATTATTATCTAATACTTTGCTGAAAAAGCGATCTGTAGTAACTTGTAATTACTCATTTATAACTTAACTTCTAATTACTTATCTGTAACGCTTTGTGGATTTTTCTCAAAATTAATACTAGATGTCAGTGGAATCATACTGGTTAACGCACGATACTAGTCTCAACTTTTACATCAATGTCAATATGAAAAAGGAAAGTTGTCACGCTGAATTGACGTGAGCAAGCACGAAAAAGTGATCTATCCCCCATAAGTTACACCTTTCTTCTCGAAAATGCTATCTGAAATCTCTGATTTGTAAATTAGCGACTTTTAGACCAGGGTCCGGTAAAAATGAGCAGAGAAGTATTCGCCTCAGGATGCGGATATTAATTAGGCACACTCACTAAAGAACGTAGATATATTTAAACGCCTTCTAAATATGAAAACTTGATTTCTTTAACAAAGAAGGGATACTGAATGTATTTCTATTTCGAAATTTTCGAAAGATTTTAACAGAAGTGTGGAATACATGCATACGTCTACTGGAGGCAGAAATGAAAGAGAAAAAGTCTGCCGTAGCCGGGAATAGAACCTGGGTCCCCCACTTTCTGGTGCTTTGACCTCTAAGCTACCACGAGAGCCGATTTCCGGCAACGGCAGACTTTTTTTGTTTAATTTCTGCCTCTAAAATTATGCATGTGGACCATACGTTTTCCATAGCCTATATACATCTACTGCATTTATTTCGAAAAAAAAATTTTTAAGTTAATTAGATATAATTGTTACGAGTATAAATTTCTCCTTCTCCCCCGGCAAGTTCTTAATTTTCTCCCTGATTCTGCCTCAATTATAATGTGCTTCTTAACCGGTAAATAAATCAGACTGAAATGTCGCTGTGTTACAGTCGAGTACAGACATGATACAGAAATAGCTTGTTCCTCGTTAACAAGTTTCTAGATCTGCCCTTGGCTCCCTATGGTGCGCAGAGCAAGCAAACCATCGAGGAGATAACGAGCTTGGGGCATCCTGAGTATATTTCCCTTTGAATGTTGGTGCATAAAGAGGGGTGCCTGAATAATTGGCGCTTTTTTAAATAAAGACTTATGAAGTCAATCACTAGGAATACGAAATATGGAAGGGAAGAAGATGAACATACCTTGACAGATGTCTTCCATACAAAGCTGCTTTCAGATATCTAGATTCCTGCACTGTATTCACACACGATCAACGCTTAAACATAATAATGCACACAATATCGCAGCACTGATTTTCACTTCACTCTCACAACACTCACTGCACTGAAGTATCTCTGCCTTATTTTGCCTCTTCATGGTTACCTCGAGCGTAGCAAGTCGGAGGGTCTTGGGTCGACCTTGGCAACACCCTTCTAAGCGCAGTTTAAGCACACCCCTGTGGTACTTCTAGTCGAATTGAAATCAGTTATTCAAAGGCCAATGTTGCAATGTTTCCTTCAGCTGAAGAATCGTCTCTCATCGCAGTTCGGAAGGTCGAAAAAGAACCTCGGCCATAGTTGTTACCTTTCTGACGAAGGACTTCCAAGCCTGGGATTCCAACATAGGGAACAAAAATGTATTAAAGAAATTAATGGAAATGATCTAGATTATATGTAGATATTAGTTCTCAACAATATCAATAACAGCGAGAGAAAATATCGAAAAATAAAAGAAAATCACAGCTGAGAAATGTCAGCACACAAGGAATTCGAGCGAATTCACATGTTCTTATATTATCAAACAAAAAGTCACGAGAACTAAATTTATGGAAAGAATTTGCTAGGTGTAGTTAAAGTTAGAATTAGTTGCAATATATTGCTAACACTAGAGCTGTTCGAAATACATATATGTATGGTTTCAAACGATTTTTCACATGAGAATTCGTAGATGTTGTCTGGCACACCCAAGAGCCACCTTCATTAATCTGAGACTAAAAAAGGGGGAAAAGGCGGAATTAGACGGAAACGGAAGACGAAATTATTTCTCTTTTGCGCGTATTTTTTCGCGCTTAACTCAAATTTAATTTCCAGCGAATCAAAAGAAACCCAACGCTACCTTATGCCTTGGTTCTGTTCGATGAACCTGTTTTATTTTGAAGGTTATTTATGGCATTAAAATATATCGTAGTGATCATTTCTCATTCTAATACAATATTCATTTTAAACTGGCGATAATAATGGTCACTGTAATATTTTGATACCTTATCATCTATGGATTTGGATGGTTATCCAAATCAAAATTAGAAAGAAAATCCATAGTCATATTATTTAAACTAGAAAGAAAATCCATAATCATATTTTAGATTAAATAAAGCAAAAGCGAATGACATAGAGTAATGCTTAGTTTGCTAGAAACTACATTGGAGAAGAAGAAAATCCCTTGACAAAACCCACCGTAATAGGAGAACTATATCTGGGACGCAGATTTTGTACCATTATCATTTTTAAGACTTGAAAATTCTACGATTCACTGCTTTGTTTCCGGAAGTCAGGCAATTTTGCGTAGAATTTCAGAATTCGTTAGTAGCGGCGTGGATGTTAAGTACAAGTATATACAGTTGAAAATATACTATGCCCGAGTAAATGCAAAATACTTAGCTCCTGACGAAAGAATTCTGCGATGTACGGGTTGGTTTCAAACACTCCCAGAATTTAATATAGGACTCGAAGAGAGAGGAACATCCAAAAAGAGTAGTTTGAAAAAGATCATGTTAAGAAGTACTCCATATTCTTTTTTTTCCACATGTTGTCTCAAACTTCGCAGTGCACTTTTACTCCTCTTGTTTCGTTCTAATTGTCACCTCATCAAAATAAAAAGATTAAGCCAAAAATAAAATATTCTAAGCTTTCCTTTAAGAACGATAAAATAATCTCTGGCGAAAAAACGCATACGTAATAATATATTATATATATATAGCATACAATAATCATACCCTCGGAGATTGCGTAGCACACTACGAGCTTACACACGGAACACCAATTTTCACAGCGCACCTGTTGGGAAGGACTGTTTTAGTCCGAATAAACCATTGATTATGTTATGAGGAATTTTGAACGTCAGGTGTATCTCTGAACGAACTATCAAGATGAAATATTTTTCACCGAGCTGAGTCACGTGTACCTTTCGTAGACGGGAGGCTCGAGTGGAAAGATCAAAGCATTTACCTTCAACAATAATCATTCTCTAATGGTTCGGCAGGAAACCTTTTGTTATATTTACTGAAAACGGTAGTGAGTAATGGAGCTCAATGGAGCTGTACAGCCGTTCCATCTTAGAAAGAATGTATCTCTTGAAATCTTGTTAAGAATAAAACAATCCTGATTTATAATTATAAGATTGCGGAAAAATATTGTTCGATTTGTTCGAAATAATCGAATCGAATATTTGTTCGAAATAAAAAAAAATCCTACATCTACATAAATACCCTGCTAGCTGGTGTGACAGGGGGTGTAAACACGAAGCGTTCGAGTTAACTTTTTAGCTTATCCATGTCGCGTATTGCTCGCGGAAAGAATGAGTCCCTAAAATAACTTTTCCTCGCATCTATTTCTCTTGATTTACTCTCATTGTCGGATCGGTCATAATAGCAGGAAGATCCCATAATACCTTTTACGTATTCCGCAAATGTACTCTCTCTCAATTTATCAAGTAATCGCAGCCAAGTTTCTAATCTCTTTCCTTTAAATATTTCCAACCTGCGTCCGAGAGCATATTCGTAACGTTTAACTTTTCTATCGTATCACTTTTTAACAAATCGTTTCGCCTTACCCTACTCTTTCTCGAGTTCGCGAGCATTCGTTCCATCCACTGGACACTAATTCATAATTATGAGATTGCTGAAAAATATTTTGCATTACGAGTATGCCAAAATAGTATTAGGAGGTTCTGGATATTCTGCGAATGTGTCAGTTTTACGAGAAATATGTTATTTATTAATGCTCTTACAAACCACTAACCGTGAGAAAACAGCAATCGTTAGAGTGGACTAAGAGCTTCGCGTGCCAACATAGCATTTCGTAAGCCACTTTAGTCACGTGTGCTATAGGTTTACCATCTCTAACCTAGGGCTCCCCGTAGAGCCACGCCTTGGCATAACTTCAGTTCATAATAATGACAGACAAAATAGCTATGTTTACATTCCTAAGAAGCTTTATCATGTCTGAAAGTGCTTTTCTATGCGAAAGCAACAACTGATCGAAAATCTCATAATTGTCTGCAGAATATTTGAAATAAAAAGGGACAAGACTGGAAACGAATTATGATTAGGTGAAAAGCAGCTAATTGATCATCGTTTTAATGTTTTAAAGACTCAAATATTACAACAACATGATTAATATGAGGTAACCGAATTATTGAAATAAACAAATCCACTCTGATAATTGAAACTGCGAAAATAGGGATCCTGTGGAATCCGTGAAAAAAGATAGTAAGATACGGTATATTAATAAATCAAGAAAATATTATTAATTCGATAAAAGTACTTCTTTAGGAGGAATGAGCAACTAAATGCACCCTGTAATACAAATAATAGCCGGCGAAGACGCAGGGTAAATCATAAGTATTTGTGTGAAGAAACTCAATCAGGTACGATATCAATAACGTTATTTCATAACCCTCAACAGTAACAAATAATATAAAATATACGAATGGAAATGATCTAGATTATATGTAGATATTAGTTCTCAACAATAGCAATGACAGCGAGAGAAAATATCGAAAAATAAAATAAAATCACAGCTGAGAAATGTCAGCACACAAGGAATTCGAGCGAATTCACATGTTCTTATATTATCAAACAAAAAGTCACGAGAACTAAATTTATGGAAAGAATTTGCTAGGTGTAGTNTATTTAAATTTTTACGCAGAATCTGGTGATGCGTCATTATAATACTATTTACAATATTTGTGATATTTTACCTATTCAAAGGCGTAAACTTTTTCTTCCTGCCATACGCTACTGGCGGCTTGCGGGATGTGAATCTCGAAAAACTAAATATATTCGCGAGAGCTACTGACTATCGTAAAACCATTAAGATCTACAACACACTAATTGAAAAAGCAAATTTCAGATAACTTAATTTTAGTAAGATTTATTATAGAATTAAACAAAAACGCGAAGATTTCCCCCGGGTTCCTAACGCGTGTTGATTTCAAATTGCCCCTAAATCCTTCACGTATAACGTATGGGTTAATATTGTAACGGACCTTTCACTGACAAGAAATGATGGAAAAAATAATTCAGACATTTTAATTTCCGAGTTGTTCTTAGCGTATGTACATACCATTCCTCCTGATACGTATATACATATACAAGGGGAATATTCCTCTTCTATTCGTTTTAACCTTGCAGCACACACCATTACGTCTGGCTGAGTGAGCAAATTATCCTGTTTCACACGCATTATCGCGAAAACGATCGGTGAAAGAAATCTTAGTCACGCCAAACGTCGTAGATCACCTGCATCAAGTGATTAACCTTCTGTCATGTGCGGTTCCGGAATTAATATCCAGGAGTTATGCTCGTTTCACTATGTGCAACAGGCCCTCATGAACGTTGCTCCATTCCCATAGAGCCACATTTGTTGTACTATCTGCTCCATTTACACTGGAAATTATAGCAACATCAAGTCAGGAAATATTATAGATATTTAAATGCTACCCTATAACATAGTGGTGTAATTAGTTGTGCTGGAGCTCGAAAACTGTCTGGAGAAGAATGCTATTTAGATTAATGAGATAATCATATCATAATATTTTATTGGATTAAATTAAAATCATTAATCTCTTCTGTTAAGAGAAGACTTTGGTGAATGTTCTCGCCACATTGAACAGATAAATTATTGAAATGCAGCCAGTAATTTAGGCATTAAACATTCTTCTGGTATAATAGCAATTAAATTGAGATAAATAGGCCATAGAATTATTTAAATGTAATGCAATTTCCACAGTTCAGTTAATTTTCTAGGAAAGCGTTGTAATTTTATTGTCCGTAATTTATAGAAATGCAATTTCAATTTTCCCGGAAAGCTATCGATGTTTAACTGATGCATTCAACTTAAAAAGGTGCATTTAAAAGCTCCTCTGGCTCAGTAAGAGAGATAAAATGTAATGTTATCGTCGATTAAATAATTGTCATCAAATTCTATGTATTTGTCAGCAATGTCTATCATTGACTCGATGAACATGTCAATTAATGCCTCTCATAAAAAAATGTATTACTGAAGATTGCAATCAATAATTGAATAAACAAATATTACATAAACGAATGAGTATGTAAATTATTAACGTCATTATTTAGGACGAAATTGAGGTTTTAAAGTATCCTCTTCAATTTAATGCATACTTACAACGAATAGGAACGTATGAAAATGTATGCTCTGAATGAAGATGTTATGCTATAACATGGATTCAGATACCTTTTTAAATAAAATTATATTCCCGAATTTTATCCTCGCATTTACATATTGTTTGAAGGCCTCATATCGAAGTGTGACAGAAAAAAAGATTAAACGCAGCTGATGAAAAACTTATCCAATATCCGCGAATCGCCGTAAATGAAAATTAGCGAGATCAAAACCTAGCAAAGAGATATGGAAATTTAAGGAGTTTTATAGCAGATAAACGGAAAGAATGGACCACTTAGCAATCTCCAGGTTTAATTGAAAAACAGATTATCAGTAAATGTAGATCAGTTGCGATACCAATGGTTACTTTGAAAGCGTTTCACATAAAGGAAACTAATAGAATACATAGTCTCGAAACAGGTTGTCAATATGGGAAAAAAAATTATGTTTTCCATTAGAGGAGGAAATAGTTGAATAATGGAATGGTACTGGGGCGGCGATTTATCAAAATTGATAACGGGGAAAATGAATTAGCCTTTCAATTTGGTAAAAACAGAACAAGATTAGAATGATTATTTAGCGTGGAATTACGATCGATCAGATGAGATGTTTCAATCCAAAATGCAGAGTCATGTCGGGAGATGAAAGGCCAAATATCCAACATCCCAAATGGCAACAACGGATTGTCATTGATTAAAATTCTTATCATAACCTAATAAGATCAATGAAGTGATTAACCATTGCTCTAATTTGGTGATTATCCTCTTTCGCACGAAAGATAAAATTTTTCTCTTCGATAGACCACGAAACAAGTACTCGTTGATGTGTATCAGCATTCAGTAGGTATGAGTCATGGCAAAGTTAAAGTGAATAAAAATAAATCACTTATTTTAAAGCTTGGTTATTTTAAAGGCCTCATATAGCCATTTATTGATTAAATAAACACGTAAATATCTAATACCGTGAAAAGTTTTCTGTATTTTATTTTTGAACGTCATAATTTACAAGCACAAACATCAACGTTAACTTATTATTGCTAAAATCGTTCCCTTGACTTCCAACATGTGTAAGATCCTTCTTACCGTCGTTGATTAAGGCATATTTAATTTCCCTCTACTCCTCGAGGAAGATATTTATATGCACTAGAAGTTAATTTTACAGAGAGGCGCGAGATATTGAGGAAGCTGCTCAAGAAAAGGCAATACTTTACGACGTATCTCACTTATCTAGATTGAATTAAAGGAGAGTCGTTCGATGACTTTATTTTTAACAATTATCTTTATAAATTTAGGGAATATAAATTTATTTGTGAGCAAAAAACAGAGGAATGCATTCGAGCTAACAATATATCTTCTAAACCTGGGGATCTCGCAAAAAGCAAACGCCAGAACGTTTTCAGGTCATTAATTTGATTCCGCTTTTTACCATCAAATTCTCCGAGAGAACCTCGTGTTTTGCAGTGATGCATAACCTTCGGGTAAAATAGCGTTGTCTTCCTCTTTTTTTCTCTCTTTATCTCTCTCCTCTTCCCTCTCCAATGCCGAGTTTGGGAGTCTTGCCAACAGGGAGCAGCATCGGCGGAGAGGGAGAAAAAACTCGAGGGGAGGAGCGGTTTTTAAGAAGTTATGCGATTTTTGTGGGGAGAGGGCCGCTTAGGTGTCAATAAAGAGAGTGGTGACGTATCTGCAGTGGTCCCTCCCCGTATCACGCCTCTCCAATGATTTGTGTTCTCTTTGGCGTTGATATTAAGGAAAGAAAGGGATGGAGGAGAAGAAAGGTTTTGGAACGGAGTTTTAGGGTGTTTGGCTCTTCACAAAGGCCCCTATCTCCTCTTCCAATAACTTCCTTCCTCGCAGACTAGTCCTCCCCACTCTCAAGAAAGTCCTTTAACTCTTTAAGAGCAGAATGACCGTCTCGCAAAAAACTCTCCCGAAATCGTTATAGAACTAACAGCTTCTGCCGGAATACCTTCCGTCCCGAGGCGGCAATATTCGCTAAAAATCACCTAAAGGAATATACGAAGCGAGAAACTCTGTCTCTCTTGTTCCTCGTAGCTTCCGCGCATGTGGAATGTTTGCTATTCTTACGCCAGTAACTGTTTAGGGGATTTTTCGTATATAAAGGAATATTTCAACGTGATGACTAAACAAGTTTAAACTTGTAGTCCTAATTGCCAATAAACGGAGGCGTCACCGCTTTCCGAAGTTCCATTTTATATAAAATGAATAAAGCTAAGATAATGTTCAACTGATCTCACCTGAAGCAATGTCTTCCCTGTTGGGAATCTCTACTCTCGGAAGTAATTTCTATTCTTTTTTTTAATTAATTTTAGTTTGTATGCGCTTTTATAAGCTGCAATGCCTCAGAGGCTACGTTTTTACGAGAGCAATCGCCGATTTCGTTTGCGGGTCGAGCCTGTAATGAGATTTCTTGAAGCCAGAATTTAGAAAAGTATAATTTTTAGGGTTTTATACAACTTGTTATTTCTCTGGAGTACTATCCCTGGTCCCATGATTCACTTCGCTTTTCCTTATTCAAATAATGCACCTAGCTCTATATCTAGTTATATGTATTAGTTTTTATTTATCCCTTGTCTTCCTTTTGTATTTACAAGTTGTATCTACTGTTAGTACAGTTTTTATTGTACCTACGGTTGCTAGATTGTTGAGAAGCATTAATTTATGTTTCTAGATTAAAATTATTTTCAGTAAATAATTCTTGNATAGTACTCGTTTATTCCTGTTCATGATATGATAACTTTGACTCTATTTTGTGTTTCTTGGGAAACTTAGCAGTAACATATAACAAGAAGCTAATAATGTAACAATCCGCATTTTTTAAATCTTCCCCTTAGCCAAGTAATCAAATTTGCTTCTTTATTTTCTGCTATTTGAAATATCTGAGTAATTTCTAGCTATGCGTATTATCTATTAACCTTTGGCGTCTTCCGCAGAGTAAGCCTACTCTCGTTGGCCCGCATGCGTAAGATTTATGAGAGAAATTAGTCTAAGTATCCTTTTCGCAAGCATTTCCCAAGAATATCATAGATTGAGGGATTTTTTTTTAATTATGAGTAATGAAGAGGAAATACAGCAAGCAGTGTGGCTGACATACGAAGACCGATTGTCAAAGAGGAAGTAAAGTTTTGTTCTCACGAACGAGCAAATGAAAAATATGTTTAATCCTTGGCGGTGACATGCAGTACTTGGAGTTGAAATTGCGAAGGCAGTTAAGATCTCAGTTTTATCTTCCCGGGGTTGGTGAATGCATTTCATCGAATGAAACAAGCATATCGAGAAACAGCGAAAAAATAAAAAAACTTTTTTGATCGATTGCAAAGTTAACGGTCCGCTTGGCCTTTAATCCCAGATCACAGCACGTTTTATGCATTTCCTTTGGGCAGATATTAAATCATCCTCCTTATCAGTTATCGCAGCTGAATGGTTTCTTTCGGTTAAACTCGAGAAATTAAGATGTGGTCTCCTTCTGAGTCGACTAAGTTCAATCGAGATTTATGATTTTATACATTTCTTTTTCGAAGATTTATTTAAAAAAATGTAATACAAGTCAGGTGAGAAAAATGTTTATGCAGAATGACAAAAGCAGGCCACGTGAAATATGATTGTTCATTCGTAACTACAACCTCAAGAGCAACGCATTTAACTCGGTGTGCTGTGATTATTTTTATATATTTCGAACGTGTAGATTAATGCTGTTCATGTAAATAAAGCTCTTCTTCTTATCTACAACACCAATTAGAACTAAATTTATTTATTTTTTTTCAGATACATAAATAATACAATTTACCAAGATTTATGAAATAATAAACATCTTAGGATTCTTGTGATAGCCAAATGATTATACAATCTTGTCCGGCTATCTATTTAAGATTACATGCAAATGCTAAACATCGCAGAAATACTAATTAAAATAAAGATAAAAAATAGGGAAGAGAGAAAAAAAGGAATACATGTATACATTCTTATTCTTAACAGTTAAATAAAATTTTGCATATTAGAAACAAATAGATTTGTTTACATAGGAGTACAAAATTAATGTAATAGGTAGAAGGAATAAACTGAATTATTTTCAAGGTTTGGAGTGAGGAACAGATTTTACATTACACCACGTTGTATTTTTCTTTTAGTTTTAACATAGGACTTACAATTCAAATAGGGAAGAAGGAAACAAACAAAAAAAATATATCTACAACCAAATAACAAACTAGAAAATTTGATCAACACAATTAATTTCTGAAATTTGCATAAGAAGAATATCTCCGAAGATCCGAAAAAAGTTATAATATAGAATAAAGCGTTGAGTGAGGTATTCACAATTCACAATTTTGTCGATTGTTTTATTTCACATATCCAAAGCTGAAATGTATAAAAAGAGGATACGTGTAGGGAGGGAAAGAGAAGTCCCTATTCATTAAAATCCTTTAATGTGAATTAATGGCTATCGTTAAAACCATCTCTACCTTATCTGCGCACTTTTTTCATGCAAAATCTAATAGGTCGAAGGCTAATAGATGTTATTTTGCGGTCGCAATTAACGGTCACCAATTAATTGATTAATCCGACCATCTCGTAATGCGCATTTGAACCAGAATTTAATCATATTCAGGGAAATAGGAAAAGTGCCTTTTCATCAATTCCATGGCCGTAGTGGAGTGGCGATCTCCCATGAAATGTAATTACTTTTTAATGATTTCTTGTTTAATGAAAGAGCTCACATATAAGCAAAAATAAAGCATGCCGATGGAAATTAATTATGACGCACAACTAGTCGAGGCAAATCGTAATTTGCTGTTGCTTGCATTTCATTGCCCTTATTTTAGCCGAGCAGCTCTTAGAAGAGATTTACGCAATATCCGTGGCTGAGTAAATCCGTATACGACTAAACGTTGGTATTTAGATGTGTAGACTAAAATATCTGTCTCAGGAAACCTATATTATACTCTACATTCAGTTCGGTTCGAAAGACTATTTAACTAAGAATAAAACCTTTCATTTATTCATCTAATAAGACTTTTGGTAGATAAATTTCTGCCCAGAATCCGTTTGAATACACTATATCGATGTCAGTCTATATGATAATGCATCTGGTTTTCACTTTGCGTGGGAAATAATTGAAAAAGTACTTCCATGGATGAGCAAGTAAAAAAGGATTATGAACAATAGGATGAACATTTTCCTTCCCTTCCACACACACACACTTATTTCAAAGTTTTGCATAATTGGAGAAATAAAATCTTTAATTGTTTACATTAATTCTTGGGAGAATGATATGAGAATATAAAATCTCTGATTTAAATCTTACTACGCAAGTCTTTCATATCAACATAGATGGAATATATTGGAGAAATGTTCTAGACAAAATTGATAAATTAAAATAGGAAATATAAGATTTAGCATGAAGCCCCACTGTGCTGCTGAACGGGTTCGTAATTCGCTACCTCAAGAGCCTTGGAATTCCGAAAGTATGGCACAGAATCTCTTAAGAACTTCATCTCAACGAATCTAAATACAGATGAAATTATAAATGCAGGAAAAATTTCTCCGATTGAAAGTGGCTTGAGGGCTAAATAAACGTGGGAAATTGGAAGCCCGCAATCGATTCCGCCTGAAAAATTAAGCAACAAAATTAATTCCGAAAATACATGCTTCCCTCCATGGAAGTAAACCACATTGGCGTGAAATAATTTCAGTTATTTGGATACGATAAAGTGCAAAACATCTGAGAAGCCGCTCAATTCATGGATATTTCGGCAAAATAAAATGTAATTAAACCGCTTGGAAGAGGTAATAACCCGTACTAAGTAAGCACCCGCCGCCGTATCCAGCGACTAATAAGAGAATGCAAATCGGGGAGGCAGAAGGGCATCTCGAGCACAGAGGCTCTCATTCCAGAGAGGGATAAATGCACAAAAAATCGAGGTCAGACGATTGCGAGAAAAAAGGAGGATAACGCACGGAAAAGAACACTCAATCGTCAAACCATCTCACGATCTTCCTTTGACACTTGGATGTTTCGGAAACAAAGATACATGCTCATATATTTTCCGCATGGTATTAAAATTTATTTTAATCTAAGATATCTTTTTTATAAACAAGGAACTTTTGTGGAAATCGTAATCTACGTCTATCTAAATATTTAAAAATGTATCTAAATAATTTTAGGCGATTTCAATCATCTTGGTTTTCTGACCTAAATTTTTACCCATAAATGTTAGGTTCAACGTCCTCTCCCCGCCATCCTTCTTCTCCCAATGCCCCTCTTATCGTCTATATAACTCCCCAATTCTCAACATCTTCTCATCCCTCCGTTTTTATTCCCTTTTCCCTCCTTATCACGTACATAAACTCACAAAAACCGCGTCTTCTTGCTTATCTCTTTTTTCGCATGCAAGAACTCCTGCAAACCAACGGAAACACTTAACCATCTATTTAGCGTACCTTATAGCCGCACCAAGTGCGGCTGAAATTTCCAACGAGTCAGTAATTCAAACATCAAACAAAGACAATCTTCTGTGCGAGCCATATATTTGCATGTTCAGCGATGATAATTCGAGCAAACATTTTCAGACTACCCTTAGTTTCTAGCGTAGAATGTTATGAGAAACCGACTGTTTATGATTTAGAAGAGTAGAAAAGTGGAATTTATGTCCTTGTTTTCTATCCCTGCTAAGTTTTTCGGAGACTTTGCGGAAACACNGTCAGACGATTGCGAGAAAAAAGGAGGATAACGCACGGAAAAGAACACTCAATCGTCAAACCATCTCACGATCTTCCTTTGACACTTGGATGTTTCGGAAACAAAGATACATGCTCATATATTTTCCGCATGGTATTAAAATTTATTTTAATCTAATTTTTATATTTTATCCGGATATTTACAAAAAAAGATTAACAACATCATCTCCTCGACTCAGAATTCAATATTGTATACAAAGAATAAAATAATATTATTTTTAGTTAGTAGTATTCCGATATTTCCACGAATATCTTTTCGAGTCAGCTATTGACTAACATGATAATAACTTTTGTTGATATATTTAATGCTTTAGTACTTTTTGCAAGTAGCATATTTATATAATCAGGTGTTTTCACTAGAAATATTCATTTGCGTACATTTTTTTCGCATTCTTTCATTGTCATAACCACATATAACATTTACATACTACCTCATATCAACATATCTTACTCTAAAAATTTTGAAGTGATTTTTGTGCGAATTCAATTCTGGTATCAAAACATTTTCCAATAACACTCCATCTTGGTTTACCATATTATTAGGTGTCTTATAAATATTTAGTATCCGAAAATGACCAGAGGAGCTATGCAAACAGTCCTTTTAAGTTTTGAATATCTTATTACATATTCCTATGTATAATTTTTCTTTCCCAACTCTTTCAAGACTTCACAGAATTTTTTACCTAAATACTCTTTGTGTGTTTCCTTGCCTTGAAGTGTTTCTAACGTCAATGTTAATTCTATTATTTTCATTAATTTTTTTCCACAAAAAAATCAATATATTTCTTAATTCACAGCATTTTTATTTGACCTATCATCAACATAACCATGCACGTAAAAAAAGCTAGGCAATAGAAGTAGCTTTAATAGTCCCGATCTAGTAAACAAAGTGATTCAATCGATCAATATATCCTCATAAATAAAGCGTGACACACTTTTGCAGTTTCCACTTTTCCAAGTTTCACTAGGAAAAGCCTATTCGCATTCTATCAACTCCTACGAGTACGTCTAGCCCTCTTTCCTGCTCAATCCGCTCCCCGTTCCGTCTCCAGTTAATATCCTTCCATTCTCACTACAGCGCTCCTCTTTGAACTTATTTCTCTCCAACCTTCTCTCCCATTTACGTCAACCGTTTCATGCAGCGGGACCTTTTACCCGCTGGACCATTATCCACCCTCTTTTCAAGGGCTTCGATCTGCCCCACTTGCCCCCAATCTTCCTTCCTCCACGTCCTCATCTGTGAATTTTCCCTTTACTCTCTCTGTCGTCGTTCTCTATTCTTCCGCGTTCTCTCTTCATTCCAATGTTAACTCTATCTCCACTCTTCCTACCTATTCGTCTCACAATTCATTCTCCAATGTCAACTGAAGGCATCAATAACAAATCCCTTCCACCGCTATAGGTGAGAGGGGACGTGTCATGGGATCCAATCCCTAGAACAAAAGAAATATAGACTGTGAAATTGGAAACATCAGAATCATGGATTGAATTGTACAATTTTCCCATCTCTTTTATGCTTAAGATTTTCTGATAGGCAAGGTGATGTGGGATTGGAAAATTTAAACTATCATATTTAACGTACCAAATTTACCAGATTTATCAAATTTTATGAAATTTAAAAACCATTCGCCTAAATTTAACCTATCATATCCAATCGGCCTTTCTTCTTCGAGTGTGATTAATTTATATAAGGAGCACACATTGCATATTGTCTTCCTAAAACTCGAGGACCCGTATTAGTTTCAGAGGCTGTCTTTTTACTATTTCAAGAAGAAACAGCAGCTTTTTTTCTGAAATTTATTCTCATTTTAAAATTCTAAATTTTCATTATCATAACGTCAAGAATTCTAGATAACAGACTAAATTATTTGAATATATTTGTAAAGGCCTAATGCTTAATTTTTTAATGTTATTGATAATTTAGATAATGTTCCCGGTATCATCCTTCTGATTGGTGCAGATCTGGATCTTGCTAATTTATGTTCACGTTACCGTTAAATGCTTAGCAATGAAAATGGGACGGTATTTCTACTGTGAACAATTTTAAATGCTCATCTGATATCCATTATATAAGTCAAAGGCAAGGTGAGATTGCTGTAAACAGAGCTTAAGTAGGAATGTAATAGGATACGGGCGTTGGCACACTAGCTTTTATAGGGTTTAATATTTATATAGTAGCGATGAATTTCCGTAAATGTTAATGACATCCTAATACATATATTTAAATATTTACATCTTTTCGACGATAATGTTCGCCCGCTTCGTCCTTTGCTGTTCCTCCATCGAAGCGTCGAAAGCAGGAAATCTTAAGAAGGCGCACAAAAAGAGAGCTTTTCCACTAAAAGTTGAGCGACGGTTGAGAATTCCTCGTCCCATCGTTTCACTCCTTAATAAAGACGGGAGAGCTGAGTCCAAGCATAATGAACTTAGCCCAAGGGCTTGAAGGACACAAAAGCTTCTTGGCAAAAGTAGTTCCTGGCTAATGCAGCATAGGGAAGCACGTGTGTTTTTATTCCCATCCATTTTTTTCAACTCGGTCTTCCTGCTTCCTTTCACTATTCCTCCATTTCTGCCCTGGGGAATAGTTCACGATATAGTTACTACATCTACTTTTTGTTTCATTCGCCGAGACTCGTTGTTCATTATCTTTATTGTTGTTTCCACTCGCGTCCGTTTGCCGGCGGCCGAGGGGATATTGGAAAGGTCTTTTAGCGCATTCCGCAAAACGCAGACATCCTTTAAGCGCCATAATTTGATTTGGAAAAGGTTATTTTGTGCCGACTACAAAGAACGTAAGGCTTTGTAAGGCAACATGTTAATCTATTTCCACGGAATACTTCAAGGCCATGTTAAGGCAGACTTTTCAATTCAAAACAGTACTGCGTCTGATTAAGATAGAGCTGCTGTGTGAATGCTTCGATAAAATGCCAATAAAATAATAATAAAGTCACCATTTAAACATTCTAGGTATTTGTAGATCACTTTCTCTAATTATTTACTTCAGATAATTTATATGGTATAATTCTAATTTTGGAAGGATGATTGGCAGAAGTATACAAATATATTCATCAAAAGATATTTTAAAGTGCAATTTGATAGAATAAAGTAAGAAACTAACACCGTTACAGTTAATTTTATCTCATAAATAATCAATATTTTCATTTTATGCTGTCCTGTGACTACATTTCTTTTCACTGTTACATTGAGAATGAACTATATAACGTCTTAAGTGTATAAGAAGATTGAATTCCAATTCGTCCTCCTTTTTTAATTATGCGATATTAAATGTATTAAGTATTCATTAAAAAAACAAGTGACGATTTTCTTTCTTTTTCCTGCATAGCAATGAATTACAGAGAAGCTAAGATCTAGACATAATGTAATATGCCAACATTACAATCGGCGTACCATATTTCATGGCATCATATGGAGTTCGTGATACATAATAAATACCTAAGAATTATTCTCAGTAGTAGTTTTACCTTCAAATAGCATTTTCGAATCGTAGTAGGAAAGGCAAATGTGATGCAAAGATAAGGAGTAGGATTCCGAGGGGAAATTAATCGAGAGTAAAGTAAATAGCGTAATTTTCCCTAATTCGACCTCTCCTCGAGTATTGCTGTGCAATTTGGGATCCTAACGAAGTAGGATTAGTGTCCGATCTTGAGACGGTTCAACGTAGAGCGGTTTGTCAAGGGAGATTTTAGATTCGACGGTATGATGGAATCCCTCGGGTGAACCTCGCTCAGGAATATTTAGACTCGATTACTGACGTGAGCTTTTCGAAAAGTTTTTCATTGCAGATCTCGTTGATGAGATAGTTGATATTTTTATTCCAGTTAACAACGTGCGCAAGCTCCGAGAAATAAACTAAGAAGGGATTCAGAAAAATTATTACCAGGACGGATAGTTACTTCTGGTCGTTTTTCCTTGCTTTAGTATTAGAGAAGCTAATGGCAGTTAGGGTGTGAGAGGATTATCAGTGTTTAAGACCTCCTGCCACGCGCCATTGGCGGATTTCGGGACTTAAATGTATATGTTTTAATGTAAAATACTTAAACGGTCTATAGTGAGCATATAATGAGAAATTGTCCTTTTAATTTTGCTATCATGCAGGTGATTCCAAATGGAAATTTTATTTGTGACGGTAATAATTTTATCCCTCATATAATTTTTCTTCTCCTGTTTTACAATTTTGCTGATATGTAAATATTACATGAATATTCTATTTCAAGGCTGGCGTGATTTCAGGATAACGATGTCTGATTGTTATTAATCGAACTCAGTGGAATATCTGCTCCAGTAATGCAACGAACATATAGGTAGAATCATCAGGGTAGAGATCATATTTTTCTTTCTAATGCGGTTTTACAATTTATTTAGATTCCATTAACCACCGATTTTAATTCAAAAACTATTTTAACTTTGTCGTGAGAAGTAATAATATTAAATACAGAGTTATTAGGAAAACTGGCTAATCCATCTGAGAAAAAATCATCGGTTTCCTTGAATTATGCCTTTACGTTTTTAATTTGTTTAGAATTTGAGGAAAAGTATGTTTTAAATCGTAAAAATGATTTTCGACTCTAAAGGGCTTCTGAATTATCTAAAATCGATATTTTAAAGACAATCATACTACTTTAGCAAAGGTCCTAGCAAAATTGTGAATAAAAATGGGAAAAAAAGGAGTTAAGTTGATATCTATTAGTTTGCAATGTGAAACAGCCAAGAAATTCTGATAGAGTTGGGACTTAAACCCGGATCATCCAATCTCCAGTCGGTTGCTCTTTCCATTAAGTGGTCCGGCCTGAGTATGTTTTTCCTTGGATAGCTTCATTTCCGGTTTTTACGTCCATTTCTCCTTACGAATTTTTCTTTATTGCGCATCTTTATGCTTCAAAACACCATAAATATTTTCCTTGTTAATATCCGTCGAGTTCCTATGATAAAGTATTGCGGAAACAGACTGATTAACAGTAGAGGCATTCCATGTCAAGTGGACCAATTTCAAGGAAATGCCCCGCTCGACCATCACCGATTACAATGAAATTTCGTGTGAACATAACTTGATATCTTCTATGAATATTTTCCCAAGTATTACATCCATCGATGAAATATTTGCTGAGATATAGTCATTTGTTTGACCCCCTAACGAAGCCTTCTACAGTTAGACAGCGATTTTTAGCAAGTTTGAGACACGTTATCTCTCGCAGTATTCCGTTGAGCAAAACAAAACTTGGTATTCTTATACAACCTATGTTGCTCTATTAAGCAAAATAATAAGAAATCTTTTATGAGCGAAATATGAGAAGAAAATTTGAAGCAAAATCGGCCCAAAAAATTATGGATCGAAAAAAATTTAAAGTTTGGCATTTTATATCTTTTGAAAATAACATACAATAAACACAAAACTTTGTGCCTTATAACTACTGTATACAAAGTGTTGGAATAAAAAGTTTCATTTTCTTAATGTCGCCCGTTAGTTTAAAAATTGAGTGCAAATATTGTGATTTTCGTTACGACGCCGAAAATTGGGTATATTCAGCTTACATTTACAAAAAAAGACCCTCTCGAAACTTTTCCAAATTATTTTTAAAAGAAAGAGCATGCTTTTATCTCTCTAAAAACCTAATTCTGGTTTTTCATCGCGGGCGTATAAGGCAGGAGAAATCGGGATGAACATGAAGTTACCCCCGCAGGGGTCTAGAATAACTTAGTAATACTAGTAATACTTTGTAAAGTTTACCATTTTATATCTCTGCAAATATACATAAAACTAACGCAATACTTTGTGCCTTATAACTACGTAACACGAAGTGTACGAATAAAAAGTTTCATTTTCCTAATGCTTTCCGTTGGTTTAATATTTGACTGTACACATTACGAATTTCTTTACGACGCCGAAAATAGGGTATATTCAGCTCACATTTACATATTATGTTTATTTGCAGAGATGTAAAATGCTAAACTTTAAAATGTTTTTCGCACTACACTTTTCGGGCGGAGGTAACTTCATGTTCATCCCGATTTCTCCTGCCTTATACGCCCGCGATGAAAAACCAGAATTAGGTTCTTAGAGAGACAAAAGCATGCTCTTTCTTTTAAAAATAATTTGGAAAAGTTTCGAGAGGGTCTTTTTTTGTAAATGTAAGCTGAATATACCCAATTTTCGGCGTCGTAACGAAAATCACAATATTTGCACTCAATTTTTAAACTAACGGGCGACATTAAGAAAATGAAACTTTTTATTCCAACACTTTGTATACAGTAGTTATAAGGCACAAAGTTTTGTGTTTATTGTATGTTATTTTCAAAAGATATAAAATGCCAAACTTTAAATTTTTTTCGATCCATAATTTTTTGGGCCGATTTTGCTTCAAATTTTCTTCTCAGATTTCGCTCATAAAAGATTTCTTATTATTTTGCTTAATAGAGCAACATAGGTTGTATAAGAATACCAAGTTTTGTTTTGCTCAACGGAATACTGCGTGAGATAACGTGTCTCAAACTTGCTAAAAATCGCTGTCTAACTGTAGAAGGCTGCGGTAGGGGTCAAACAAATACTATATCTCAGCAAATATTTCATCGATGGATGTAAAACTTGTGAAATGTTCATAGAAGATATAAAGTTATGTTCACACAAAATTTCATTATAATCGGTGATCGGTGGTCGAGCGGGGACCGTTGGTCCACTTAACATGGAATGGCCCAGTAGAATATTTATATATTAACTTTGGAACCAAAGGCAGAAAAAATCATTCATGAGGACATTTCACAAAGGCAACAAAGAGGCCGAACTTTTTCTACCTTGAGTGATGCATGATGTTTAACTTCTACGAAGAATTTTTCATAAAAGTTTTTAGTTTTCATAGGCCTGGTAACCATGACTATGAATTAGAATATAACCCGTTTCCTCTACTGCATACTAATTCACGCTCGTTTGTGATATAACGGACCAATTCAGTTAGTTTGTGAAAGAATTTATCTCATTAAATTTTCAAGGTTTTTAAATGGCGTCGTTTGCGATGTAACTAACGAAGCGTTCATTTGATCATAATTTTATAAATACCTCCGCTAATTTCTCGCGCATATATTTCCACGACCGTTATTGCGTTTGCATGAAACATTAGAGAACGAGAAACAAAGTGCGCTATTTTGTACTTCGCTGCCCTTTCATGGAATGTATATTTCTCGGTAAGTTAGTTCTTTTCTTTGGGAAAAACAAAAATTCAACGAGAGAACTACTCTATAAATTCCAGGAGCCAGTGGGAGAAAATTATATATTCTGCTAACGACTAGATGTAAAAAGGTGGACATAGATATAAAATTGAGGAGAAAATCCCGGAGAGAGTGGAGCGTTAAAAATGAAAGGGGAATGAAGTGAAGAGCGGAGAGGGAATAAGGAATTAGTTACGACAAAAAGCCCGGAAAGAGTTTTAGCGCAGCATCGTAAAAAGGGAGGATTTTCTTGAGCCAAAACAAGGACAAGAAAGGAATGGAAAGGACAAGAAATGAATGGGATGGTTAAGTGTTGTTTGTTATGGAAAAGAGAGAATTAGAGGAAAGGCACTGCGAAGACTTTTATGGAAAAATAGATTCCGAGAAACGGGAGAGTTTTGCCTGTTTCTGACCTCAAGGTAGCTGAGGCAACGAGGTCGTGTGTATTATATTTTACTCGGCAATTTTGCTGCGGAATCTGCCACCGACTTCGGTACTTGCGAAACTCGTAGAAAATAACTGAAAGGCACGATAAGAGGTTTTGAAAGGATTCATAAATTCGTTTCTTTAGCAACTTTTGATTGAAATTATACTCTGCCATACTATTTTACTTATTTCCTCTCAAAAAACGAAAACGATACCTAACACATAACGTGAAGAAGGATTAAGAATAAATACAAAAGTGAAGCTGTATTTCATCTATGCAGGTATTTCTTTATGTGGGAAATGTAAGTAATTTCGTCATCATACTATAGGAAAACAATTCGTCGAATACAGATTTTACGTCCCGAAGTTTTAATGATATGTTTTAAGATATTTCTTATTGAATAACTCATCCTGCATTTGTAATGCTTCTAGAAGCATCTGAGTGAAGAACCGAATCATAAAATTACAAATAAAATATTTTTTTCTATATTTTTTAAAGCTTTCATTCAGACAAATTCTTCTGCTGGCTAAATTTTGGTAATAGTTCTGTTAGATATTAATTAGGAAACTGTTGTATTTTTTACTCATTACATTTCTCTATATGAGTATACCATATACCTAAAATATACCACATACACCCAAATAGTACCACATTTGTATTACAGGATGAAAAATCCCAGAAAATATCAGATCATAGAACAGAGTAGGCCGGAGAACGACTGAACTTTGCACTGTTTCGGCGACATCTGGCTTGAATGTTTAGTACTTGGGAATCCGCCAAAATAGCTGCGTTCACAAAGGCAAAAAGTTCCAGCAAACGGTGATGTACGTTTTAAAAGAATTCCAAAGTAAAACAGTAAATGCTGCTAATATTCTTTCTAATTCTTACTGGAATTCCTCGGAGCGAATGGGAAAAAGTAATTAAGGTTACGACTTCACATAGTTCATTCTCTCTGTAGTCGTAAAAAAATTAATGTAAGCAGTAATACTTTACTCGGGAAATTTCTAAATATTAGTAACATACATTCGTGATGGTTCTTTTGCATGTATGAGTGTTATTTTAGCAAGTGGATGAACCAAGTTATGCATGATATTTCTGTCTCATTAAGGAAGCTCCATAGGAATTCACCTGGCGCAAATGAGTTGTTTTCAGTAAATTACGCTTTTTCAATATGAACTTAACTAATAACCTTTACCACCCACTCAAAAATTGACGTTATTAATTATTCCTTTGCTAAACAGCTTTTTCATTTCCCCTCATTCCAAAAAATAAAACAATTTAAAAGGAAAACTTTCTCACTTTCGTGGAGCTTAAATGTTTATTCCCAGCATTTTATACTTCGTAAAAGTATCTGTAATCTCTTGAATTGGGGATAAGTTTTTTCGAGCGAATCAAAAAAATTGGAAAACTTGTTCAGAGTATCTCCTTCCCCGCAGATGGATTACGTAATTAGCCAAAAAAGTTGGAGGGAAGAAAAAACGTCAGGATTAACAAAAAAAGCGGGGATAAGGGAAGTAAATTAACAATAAATTGGAAACGGGTAGAGGAAGGAAATTAAGGAAAAAGGAAGCAAACTCGCGGAATTAAGGGGGACGATGCAAAATCTTAAAAGAGCGGATACACGTACGGAAAGACGTAGAAAATGAGAAAAAATAATACGAGCAAATGTGGGGGAAAGAAAAGTGGGAGTGGAAAGGAAGCGATGCGGGTTGTGGAAGGAAGGAAGGGAAACTTTTTATTCTTTCACGACGGAGAAATGAGATAGTGTACCGCAGAATTAATAAAAGGAATCGGAAAACGAAGAGAAAGAAAGTGGGGAGAGCATCGGTTGAAATTAAAAGTGTAAGAGCTGTAGAACTTTCCCACGGAGGAGTGGGGAAGAAACGGGAGAGAGAAGAAAGGAGAAACCGTCGGAGCGAAAAGAGACCGTGTTTCTGACAAAGTCTGTTTAATGTGAAGGAGCGAGGAACTGCGAAAGACGTTCGGGGAAAAGTTGAAAGAGGCATGAGATAAGAAGATCCGGGAGAGACGGGGGCAGGGAGTGGAAGTCCAGCCAGCGGAGATGTTTTCTTTAGAGGTTCTCTCTTGGGCCCCAATACCGAGATATTCCCATAGTCCGCGATACATTCATGGGAAAGTTTACATAGCACGTCTTGAAAATCCGGCACTAAAAGAAAGGAAAAGGAAGCGTCGGGAGTGAAGTGAAAGGGGATCGCAGAAGGTGTAAATCGCGAGGAACAAGTTAAATATAACAGGGAACGAAAGTGCGAAACGTTGCGGAGGAAGATGAGGAAAAATGATTCTGGGGAAAGCATTGGGAATGGGTGATAGAGTCTTTTTCTGGAGGAAATGAGTGAGAGAGGGAAAGGAAAGAAAGAGGAGCGTGAGAAGGGAGCAGAATGTAAAGGGAAAGGCGAAGGACAAATGAAGGGATTGGAGATAGGATTGGGATATGGATAAAGGAGCGTGGGAAACGAGAGGCTTTGAGAGGGTGCAGGAAGGTGAGACGAAGGCGTCCGAAGAGTAAAAGGGTTGTTTTGGGTGGCGTAAAAGGAGAGCAAAGAGGATCGCTAGATGAGCAGGCACCATTAAGTATCGGGCGACACAAGCCCCCGCTCCTCGCTATCCTTTTCATGTGATTCACTTTTTTTCGATGTTTCTATTGAGTTTTCAATCCCAGCCAACACCATAAGGACGTTATCTCTCCTTAAACGCCTTATCCTACCTTTTGCTCTCCAAAACCTGCTTCTTTCCTTGGCTTCCATTCCCTCCATCGTTCTCCTGCTACACGCCTCACTTCTCTTCTTAAAACACGGAAAGTATTTTGTTGGGAATTTTCCGAATAAGGGTAAAGTAATCCTAGCATGGGAATATTTTGGATTTTTATCATTAGTAGTGAAGTTGCAGTACCATTCTATTATTTGTATGCCGAATACAATTATTCAAGAACTATATCAGGAGATTTAGTTGTCTTTGAACATTTGAGCGTTGCATATTTTGAAGGAAACTCTTATGTAAATATTAGCAGTTCATCTCCTAGTCGGTAAACGCTATTAATGAAAGCCTTCGACAAATATTTGTGTGATTCATCATCTGATAGAACTTCGCTTTTGGAATAATCTTTAAAAATAACAGAAATGATTACACAGGGGGAAAAAGGGTTATTTTCAAGATGAAACACTCAGTCTAATTTTAAATATCAAATAAACTTTTATTTTCGAAATATATACCTTTCAAAAGGAAAAGAGAGTGAAAACGTGTTTTAAAACTTGCTAACAGAATAAAACAAAAAGTTAACATGGAGGGAACATATTCCATTTTTTAACATTTTTTTATTATTTGATTAAATTTCGCTTCAAGAGCTCGACAGATTTATTAAGCCATGTTTTATGTTATTAAAGGTAATAAAAATAGGATTAAATCATTGGAAAATATTTTTTGTTGTCATTCTTTCATTTTCGTCTAAAATTGCAAGATTCAAGAAGTACTAAAACATGGGCAGTCGCGTGACTACTACCTTGTTAAGTAATTGCTACTCTGTCAACAATAATTTATTTTGGTTTTATCCCGGAAATGTATGACTCTTCTAGATTTAATCTCCCACTGAATCTTACGCAAACACTTGTTACGATTTAGATGCTGGATTTCAATAAATATATTATTTTCTTTCCCGGGTCTATGGTAACGAAATATTCTTAAACTATTGCCAGCAACAAAATAAATCAGTACCGTTTATTTTATGGATGTAAAACCTTATAATTAATTTGATTTGGATGAATTTTGGGTAACATTTAACCATTCGTAGAAAAAAGAAAAACGCAAATTTGTACTCTCTACAGAACATACACATTACGACGGGCTGTGGCTCTAAGTATATGATGTTGTTAAGAATGAAATGCTGAATTTCTCAATACATATTGGTGCTTGTAAAGATTTCAGTTGTTACGTTTCAATGGTGGGCTGTGTAAGGGAAAACAGAATCGAGAAGGGCATCAAACAGTTTAATGATTGATGTATTTTAAATATATCCTGCATTAGTTATCGCATACTTCTTGACTATTTTAGAATAAAATTCCTTTCGATATAACTATAACGCTGTAATTTCTGTGGTTGCCTTTTTCACGACTGTGATATGTTTATATAGACATATTTTTCTTCATAAAAAAATGGAAAATATAGAAAATTATTCGGAAAACCGTTTCCTCAGGAATGCAATTAGGAATATGATCATAAGCAAAAACGGGAAATTTCCCATCACTGATAATGAAGTGTTAATGTTCATAAACTTCCAATTCTCCTGAACATCTACAATTTTGATATACGACAGAAATGAAATAAACTAATCGTAAGTTGGAAAGGCTATAAAATGTTACTACGGCATTGAAAGAGGAATTGATAGAAATAGACTAGACAAGGGTGAGAAAACTGAAAGTGAGTTAAAAGAGAGCGAGGGTGAAATGTTCGGCATAACTAAGGAGTGAAGAGAAAGATGTATTGGCAGGTGACAAAAAAAGAGGTAAAGGAGAAAGAAACGAGGTTTCATGAAATTCAAAAAAATGGTTGATGGAGTTTTTTTCCGAATGAAAAGGAAGTGTCGAGTGGAAAAAGCGAAGAATCGCCTGAGAAGTGAGAGGAAGACGGTCGATTAGCGGAGAGAAAAAGGGGTGGGAGTGAGGGAGAGGGGTAGTAGGAGAGAGGAGGAGTGAGGGAGAGTGGGAGTGAGGGAGAGTGGGAGTGAGGGAGAGTGGGAGTGAGGTGGGCCAGAGGGTGAGATGGGAGTAGATTCAATGGAAGGAGTGTTTTTCGCGGGATTAAGTTGCGAGCAATGGTAGAATTTCAGGGAAAAGAGGGTGGCCTCCATCGGAACTGAGCAGAAATGGTCGGAAACGAGGCGCCTACGGAAATTTCTTTCTCCATCATCTTTTGTTACGGGAAAATAAAACAGGAAAGGCACTGATTTCCACTTCTGACGTTATTTCTTTTCTGGGAAAGGCCAAGAAACCTTCCCAAGGCCAGTCTGCTACAGCGGCAATGTCAATATTTGTCAAATGGATGCTGATTACTTTACCGACCGAAAATATAACTTTTACTTCATTTCGGATGTTCGATTTTTCACATTATTTATATCTACATATGTACCACTACTCCTTTTCGATGGCGACAGGTGATGTATGTAACGGAAGTCTTTTTCCCTTATAGGTTGCTGTCGCGTAGCATTCGAGCACAAAAGGGGTCTACCTTTCTATCTATGGATCTATCATCTATTTTCTTCGCAATGTTAGATCAATTCAGTTAAGAGAAAAAATCATGATAATCCTTACGCCTTCCAACTGAGCAGACTGAATCTCTGAATTTACTGAGCAAATCAAGCTTTAGCTTAAATCTTCTTTCTTCTAAAGATTCCCATCCTACCTCCTGACGCAGCTGGTAACGGTATTTCTTATAACCCTACACGAACGTAGTTCATTAAGTAATAGTAAAAACGTCAAACAGCGTTTATCTGGCATTCGAACGCGGAACATCTCCTAAAATTCTATTAAGAGTCTCATTTTAGTCAAACATTTTAAATTTATTTCATTACGATCAAATGCATTGTAAAGAAGGCTTAAAAATTATTAGAGACTCTACAATTATAGAATATATGTAACTGAAAAAATAAACCCTTGGATTTTGGAAGCTCCTGATATTCTCTTACTTTCAAATTCTTTTAATCTTTTGTTTGTTAGACATATCCGATAAACTTAAATGTTAAAAGAAGTAATCAGTATTTCTTGAAGTACATCCGCAGACTTTAAATAATGGAAGCGAAGGCGCTCTAAAACATTAATCCGCGATTCCGGGATTTTTAAGAAAAATCCAATTAGGAAATCCTCCATGAAACCGCAGCTGGATGAAATTAAATTACAAGGAACAAAATGGTTCAATTCTGTTTCATTTCCCAGAAGGATCTGAACGGTTAAATCCGAGAGGCGAGAAGGCGAAACAAATGGAACATTATTGACTTATCACAAGACCTAGCTATGCTAATATTACCATTCTTCTGGAATCGTAGGAAGGCTTCCCTATCTGAGAATCTCGCCTTCTCTTTATGTAAGATATTCTGCCGGAATATTCCGTTCTGATGTTCCATTATGCTGGGCCCATCACCCTCTGCGTCCCCTCGCGTACCCTATACCCGTCCCGTATTTTCGACCTTAATCTTGCCACAGGCGGCCGAGGTAAAGAATCCGTCCGCTAGATGGCATTTGAGATCAGGACGTCCCACTCCTAAAACAATGGAGGGAAAAGTGTTCTTCTTTCTTCAAACGAACTTTTTTCCAAGTATTTCATTTTAATTTTGACCTTCGCACTGTTACCCAAGTCTTAGTTCTTCTTCATTACTTCATCTCCCCTCCCTGTATGCTTCATCACACATCTCTTTCCTCAATCATCCCGGTGTGAAAACTTTCCTCTATTATTTTTACTCTGCCCTTATTCCGGAAAGAGAAAAACAGTAATAAAAAGGCGGATCCGGCAGGAAGTACTGCTTCTTCGACTAATCGAAGCATTTCTTTCGTGAAATAAAATCTGCTTACAGGATATTTCTGAGTCATTTTTTCCCTTAGAAAATGCTGCCTTCTCGGTATTTTTTTTTTTTTCATTTGGACCGGAAATTTTCGGGGGTTAATGGCACCAGAAATGTTCTCATTCTCCATTCATGGAGAAGAGAAACAAATTTGTTGTGTTTAGTTTCTTTAAGTAGGAAATGGTTATTATCGCTGAAAAGTGTGAACTGCTTTATATCTTACATTAGAAGTCAGGATATTGGATTCAAACTGGAATAAACAAACTCAGTGAAAAGTGAGGCATTTTCAATTTAAATTATTATTTAGAAATTAGTTGGACCGGCTTTGAGGAAATCCTCTCTTTTCGCCAGCGACAAAGATTTATAACTTTAGAATTAGGGATCTTTTCACTATCAACAGTATGAAATGTATTAAGATGTAGTAAAAATAGTACATACAGTGATTAGAGAAAGATGAATAACATAGCACGGAAGAAATGTGCGGATGAACCCGAGGAATGACAGCTGTGACTGGTTTGTTATACATACAGTGTTAATTTTCTTTAAATGGATGAAGTCACTAGCCCCCAACAAGTTCCAAAACTTATAAACAACGTACATACATCTGCTATAATGCAATTCAAATGCATTTTTACATTGACCTTTCGATACGGCTGCTAAATTAAGTAGTGCCGAAGCACTTTTCAGTTTTACTAATTATGTCGCAATTAAATTAAATTAGATCTGTTGAATAAGTCGTTTCAGCCAGTAAATGCTTGTACACTTTATTAACTCTTATTTTAGAGCTAAATCTGACAGTAAAATTCCTCGAATAGCTTTTGCCCAATTTGTATATAAATTAGAGATTTGGTAGAAGAGAATGAAATTATAACCGAAAGCCTCAATTTTTATGTCAGCGAAAAATTCGTTTGTTGACTTAATTTCCTTTTCACGAGGTGTCAGCTTTCATATGTATGAAGGCCATAATCATTTCCAGAATCGATCTTTTGTTAGCGACGCGTGACAGATTTTAGCTCCATTTTACAAAAAATAAAAGAGTGACATTCTGCGAGGAAGAAAATAATCCCTTTTTCGGAATAAAGGTAAGGTATAAATGAAAAAATCTTTCTCCGAGCGGGCGAAAAGGAAACGGGATAATTTCAATTAAAATTAAAGCTGTAACTCTTTTTCATGCCTGTCCTCACGCCATAGGCGTCTCACTGCGGAGGAATTCGTTATTTTAGGGACACTTCCAATTATTCCTCTCTTTGGAGGAGACACCCGAAGCCAAGAATGAAATCTGTTTTTACACGTTGGATAACTAATTTTTATTTTAGAAATAATTACACTTATTATCATAAAGATAAATACCAAAAGATATTTTCCGGTTGGATTTTTATATTCAAGGAAAAGATTTTCGCATTTTCCGAATGGTTCTCTTATCTCATTTAATGAAAATAATGACGTCTTCACTGCCGTGTATTCAATTGTCAGGATAATTAACCTAACTAAGCGTATTACCGTTGACGTTGTTTCGTTATAGCTAAGGTCATATAAAGGGTTTCATTCTGAATGTAGACATTTCCGGTTTGTTTTCATTGTTTCTAATGCATAAAACTTCTTTCCACAGAGCCAATCACAACCATTGTTGGTGGTCCAGATATGTACATCAACAAAGGAAGCACCATTAACCTGACATGCATTGTCAAACACAGTCCTGAGCCTCCTCCTGCCATTTACTGGACGCATAACCGTGAGGTAAGTGCATCAGTCCAAGAAAGAGTTCTACGAATGCAAGATCGGTGATACAAATCTAAATGACGAGAAGAAAGTATTTGATCTGCCTATATATGGGAGACATTGGAACCAGGCAATTGTATTCAATTCGCAAATATTTTCTTAAATCGAAGAAAGGGCAATACATTTCAAATGACGTTTTCAAAATTTGGTTAAATTAAGGAGAAACGTTACGGAAATGGAATTATAAACGCGGTTAGAAATATTATCATTGCTTAGAAAATCACATTAAAAGTAAACGAGTGACCAGTGGCAACTTCTACGTAAAATATTATTCTGTTAGAGACGGGTAGTATTACTATTCCTCTACATCAACACATTTTCAGACTGAACTTAACAAGCAACTTAAATTTTGTCATAATAAACATATTTGAAGTTTGCAATAATTCCACTGCTACGACTTGAGGAGAAATAATCATGTTTAATTTCATGAATTTCAATCATTGCTAGGTAAAGCATAAACGTTATTCAGGAAATTTGAGCATGGAACAAATATTTTACACGTGAGTTACAATGTAATCGGTTTTCCTTCGGAAGCGATAATTTTGATGAAGACATTTCTGCTATAAGATGTTTGGTAAATTGAGACGTCTCAGAGAAATAGTGCATTTTTATACATAAATATGACGCAGTCTCCGGTAAAGATCCAATTGTTCTATACATTAAGCTATTTTTCTAGAGTATACTTTATGGCGTTTAAAAGATCTGGGTTCTTGTCCCGGTTCCGTCAGTCTTCTCTCGTGTCCTACTTTCCTTTCGTATTTTTTCTTGGAGCGCGCCTTTATTTACCAAGTCACCTTAACCCTTTTCCTTGGGAGGCCTCGTGATATCTTCAAGGAACCTTTATAATCGTTCGCAACATGAAAATTAAATACCGCTCTGATAATTAGTGTAATAATATTAAACATCGGGTAATATTCAGCCCCCTGAGTCAAGAATCAGTTACAAGACAGCCGCCTAAGGTAAAGGTATCGCAATAATCCTGAAATCGTACGCTCTGGTGCAATTTTCTAGGATAAAGTTCTGGAGCAAATCTGCGGTGTCAAAGATTAGACTGAAATCTACAGTGCAAAATATTGACAAAAGCGGAATCAGAAGTATGGCCGACTCTAACCTCAAAGTGAAGGATAGAACCTCTAGAACAGCCTTGAGGATTTTCTAAGTTAACCAGATTTTCTAGGTTAAGCTTTAATGGTTTGGAAAATATACGAAGGTTAACAAAGAAAACGTTTGCTTCTCTTTGGTAGAACTATAAACGAGCTTTCATAAAATTAAAATTGTTGTCAATGGGTTTAGTTGAAAAGTATTGCATGGCATTAAAGGAACATGTACATATAATCAAACTGAAAGTGACCTCTCTTGAAACACTAAAAATTGATCATTGTTGGGCAATACGTATTACATTTTTTGAGACACCCAGTGTTTATGTTTTCGTTATAAGTTAATTAAAGATTTAATACAACACAACGCCCCATTAATACCAACATTAAATTTAACATTTTTTTATACCTTCCAAAAAAACTTTGCTCAGTATATATTAATTCACCTATCGATCGGAACCAGAGGAACAACTGAGTCTCTTCCACAAGCCATCTGTCGGGCATTCAATACACCACCATGAACAGCACATCATCATCCGCGTATCCGATGGCAGTATCAGAACGCGCGACGCCGGCGGTAACCAAACACTTCAGGCGGCCGTCGCTCTCTTCGCAGCCGAGATGCGTGCTCTGCCGATATCCACTCTTTCTTTATCGGAGATCGTAATCTCACTTAAGAGATGAAAAGCCATTCGTTGCTACGTCAAACAATCCCTGCATTGTGTGCCGAATATAGAGCACGCCGCCGCACTCCAAAATCGCTATGCTGATTACATCGATGTTTGCTTCGATTACATTGCATCCGCGATTATTTCTGCCTCCGTTCCTCCGCGTTTTTTTCCAAACGGCAGCCCTATAACTGGAAGTGACGAGATACATTTGTTACGGCAAATAAAAAGGTTGTACCTGAGGCGATAGCACACGGGAGCCTTTTCAAATGATTGCTATACACCTACCTACCCCTCGCAGTGTTTACAGTGGTATGTGCTTCTGTGTATACGCGGGATTCTCGCAATTTCCTGGATTCTCAGCATCCAGTAGAAGTTATATCCCTGGATGAAAGGACATTTGACAAGCGCATATCCGCCATTCACATCCACACAGGAAATGACGCGGCGGTGTCTCAAGTTGCAAAGAAAGAGTGAAGTATCGAAGCTGCGATGCTCATTCCCTTAATAAAGCCGGATTTCAGTGACTTTGAATGGGTTTTAACGTTTGTATTGAAATCGGAATTCTCATAGGCCTATAGATAGCGTATTTCTCTCCATAATCTTTAGCCGTCGTCGAAGTTTCTCTGTGTACGGTCTACCTCGCTATTTTCCGCTTCTCGCTTTGCTAATCTTCTTGGATTTGTTTGCAAACTGTATTTAATCCTACAGTCAAACAGTGACCGTCGATACTCGAAACATTTTGAGGTTTCGGCTTTAATATCAATCTCTTTAGTTCTTCGCAATGCGACGTCTTCCATTTTTCGGCATTTTAATTAACTCAATTTATCGTTTTACGGTAGCAATTTTCCGTCTCTTTCCTAATTACGCTGCAAACCCAAGTGGAGCCTTGGTCTTTATGATGGATGAGTTACGATGGTAAGAAAACCTTCACAAGCGACTGCCCTTGATGAGACCATTGTCTAGCTCCCCTCGGCATACTAGTGTCATCTGACAACGGCGCACTACTGCCATCTATTTGGCAAACAAGTTCCCTAATTAACTATACATGGGATCTCTTAGATCCACCAGTTTTTCTATTTCATTTGCGCGGAGGTGAATGCCATATTTGTCAAATGTGAGATGTGAAAGTTAACCTTCCAAAGATACATTATTGTGTGCTGAATATGCATACTGGATAACCTAAGCTTTAAGCAAGTGTTCAGTTGAGACAACATCTTCAGGAGTACTCGTTCCACTCGTGAATGACATTATCATACTCTGTGCGAGTTATTTTGAATACGTCTCCTTTTACTCAGATACATCACCTAAAATATTTCCAAAAAATATATTTTTCGCGCATATTCCACAATACAAAAATAAAAAATTGACATTTTATCTCAATGCGGTTAATATTCGGTACATTAAAAATATGTTTCATTTCTTCGTTTGTTATTGATGAAGTTATGCAAATATCCGTGTCACGCTGTCTTCAATATTTTCCATGTAAAATTTAGACCTTTTTTTACATTTTTTTCTTAATTGAAGTGCATTCAGCTCATAAACTTATGCAATTACTCCTTGAATTCCCAAATTTCTTAATCTATGCAATCGATTTATGAAAAATAATAAAATAAGTATTGTAAAGTAGATTAAAGGATATGAATCTTCTCCCAAGAAGAAAGCTTGGGCTCGACCGCAATCATGCTATTATTTTTCAACTCAATGTTCCCTCTGTATCTATTAAGCGCACGCCTTAGCGTACTTGTAGCTTTAATTTCTTTCCATTCATAATATGCCTTTATATTCTTGCAAAACTATGTGCAAAGGTTTTACTTTTACAGCACGAAGATAAATTTGAACGGAATGTGATGTAGTCATAAAGTGAGGGATGAATCGAACAAATCAAAGGTAAAGATGTCATATATTAAGAAAGTATGGTTCAGTATTCTCCAACATTCAGTCATATTTACTTAAGTTTTTCATCAGAGAAACCCTGCTATGACTTGTTAATGACAGCATGTATGATTCAGTGAACTAAGGTGCACAGCTAAATGAAATACTTCCCATAGGTGTTCGACTTCGACTTTGGAAACGCCTCTGTTCTTGTCCATCTATGATGCAATTATCCTAAGAAGAATTTGCTATTTTATAAAAAGCATATGGTACCTTAAATACAGGTAGTAGAAAAATCCAGAAAAAGGATTTGGATAGGATTGCTGTTGAGACATTTGTCTGGGAAGCAATCGGCCAAACGCTGGGTTGACTCGTTCGCTATTGAAGAGGTAATGAGGCTCACTAAAAAAGATACATCGTGAGATATGTCGCCATAAACATGTTTGCAGGTGCGAAAATTGTTTTCCGTTTCAGAAGAAATAGTCTGATTTTGGTAGGAGATTGAAAAGTGTAAATTTTATTAGAATTTCAGAACTGTAATGAAATTTTAACCGGATATTTTGATAAATACAAAAATAAAACATATATAAATATGGAATCTTCCGAGGTTAATCCTGGTGGCACAAATTTTAGTGTCACGGGTCCACGGTTCTCCACGGGTGGTTACCATTTGGTTGTAACTGGGCGTAGACACAAAACTGGCCGATCGACTTGGCTTCCATCTCATCTCAGTAATTGATCCTACTTTATTTTCTCCAATCTCTGAAAACTTGACGTTGTATGATTCCGAGCTCCGAACCGCAAACTGGTCGATATCTCCGAAATTCTAGGTGTGGTACTGGTTTTGAATTCACGGAAACTCCTCCGATCGGTTATACACGTCCGAAAACTACTCTTAAATGGATGAGATAGGCACTGCAGCGGAATCCCCTCCTTTCAATTCTTTCGACCTGTCCTATTCTTCCCTCGGCCACTCCCCTTCTCATTTTATTCGGGACCTCCTGCCGTCGCGTTTAAACTACTCCGCACCGCCTGCCCACTATTCATTCCCCAAATGAAAGTCTCGTTTAGATCAAAGGGAGGGCTTACCCATACCCTAGTCGTCTCATTAGGGTTTATTGTCTCTCTCTTTGGAAAGATCAGAAAAATACTCTCCATCTCCTCCCCTCTCCCTTCAAGATTTTCATTTATTTCCATCCATTATTCGTTTCTTTGTGACGAGCGAATCCTGTGCTGTGTTAACGCGAAAAACGGGCGGTAATGAAATTACACAATTCTTTTGGTGAAATTATCTCTGTATCGTACGATATAAATGCGGATAGGAAACGAGTTCCGTTGTTCGAATATTTTGGTTTCGTCGATAGTGGATAGAAAAGGTAAAAAGAAGCGGAATTACGAGCTAGTATATTCAGGGCAGAGAGCCGTTCTACCTGATATCGTTACCGCGTCCCGTTTCTCCATTTATCCCCTAACGAATCGGTCAACCGGAATTTCGTCCCTCCGCATTTCTTTTTTCGCTTTAGCAGAGATGATCCCGGTGACAAATGTTTACGAGAGACACATTTCATTGGAGCGTCCATCAATCAATCGCGATTCTATTGTTGAGCGTTACAAATGTATTCTAAATGGATGGCATTACACGAAATGCGTCGAAAATTTTTCCCTATCCGCCGATTTGTCCCCCTTTTCAACGCTACGCTTTCCGATGCTCCGCTGTTTTAGAGCACCGTGTCCGCGAACGCTTTTTATGACTGCTTTTGTTTTTTGTCCGCCTAAACGACGATGAATGCTTTTTCATCTGGCCTTGGCTATGATTCGTGAAATATTTTTGCCCTCTCCCCATCCTCCGGCGACGAGCTTCAATTTCATGGTCGTATCTTTTCAAGATACACGTATAAATCACGCAAAATAATTCCGGGAACATTGTATATTCGGTCAACTTGTTTTTGATTGTGCGTTGCTATAGAATAAATCAACAAAACTTACTGGAGCGATTAAAACTTTGATTGACTGCTTGTTTGTTTTTACTAAAATTTCAGATTAAAACTTCCATACACTATTTCATTCTTTCATATTAAAATGTGTGATAGCAGCATAGGTAGCGGAAGAATTACCAATTAGTTCTGCATTAGCATAATTCTGATTAGCACCTGTATTTTTAATTCAAGGAACACTATGGCCTTGATTCCGATCAGAATTCTAGAGCATTGAGACTAACTGAGGGCAAACTCTGAAACCTTAATCCCTCAAAACTATTAACCTCATAATTGGCAATCTTCATGAGTGAAGACAGTCATAAATGAGGATCATTCTAAATGTTCTGGACTGAGAGCGAGCATAAAATAGAATAAGATATATTAAATATCTTGAAAATATATAAATAACTGGTTCTATTATGAAATTTGGGCAGAACATTCGCGATAGAAGAGGATTACATTGAAGACGGAGTCACACCAAATTCATTAAGAGCTGGAAGAAAAATGTATTCAATTATAAGGCATAGGCGATGGTAGTATCTTAGATTTAATAGGAGAAAACCAGAAAATCGAAAAAATACGAAAATAATACGTTACCACAAGATTACTACGGTTTATTTGTTTTGCTAAGACCGTTTGCAGAATTTTATGAAAAAGACGTTTACGAGAAAAATAAATGCAGACGGAAGTGAAATGTCATCATGAATGGGATTCCAACCCAGATCTTCCACTTTTCGAACAAATGTTATAACATGAATTTTATCAATATTTTACATTTACATTTGAACCCTGCAAACCGCGAGAGCGCATGGCAGGGGGTGTAAAACACCGATATACCTATCTTACCTGCACTGCTGTTCGCTTCTCTAATACATCGCGGAAAGAATGACCAAAAATAACTAACCGTCCTGGCAACTATCTCCCTGTAACGCTTCTTCGTTTTGACCCGAAGGCCACGTTCGGTACTAACTGGGATGGCAATATCAACAACCTCCTCCCTGAGATCCGTAGTGAGAAATTTATTAAAAAGCTTCCTATGGTAATCTAGTCTTATATCACTAAGCGAATTCCATCCGAGAGATTCTATCATAGCTGAAACAATGCTGTCAAATCTGAAGTCACCCTTAGTAAACCTAGCTGCCCTACGTTGAACCATCTCAAGGCTGGAAGTTAATCCTACTTCGTGGGGATCCCAAATCGCGCAGCAGTACTCAAGAAGAGGTCGAATCAGGGAAAAGTACGCTGTTTATTTTACTCTCCATGAGAATCCCCTTAAGATTCTGCTGGCTAAACTTTGCATCCTATTCGCCTTATCTACCACGTTTCGAATATGCAATGGAAATTTTATTTTCTGCAAGTTACTCAGTTTCTGTTTGAAATGGAGGAATGAATTAATTATTATAAATGAAAAATATTTACCCATTTCTCGCTTACATATAGAGCTATACTAGATAAGAGGAGAGAACTGTATGTTTCCCAATACCTGAAAAATATAATCTTTTTATTTGCCATTAACTTTAGGGTCGACATTTTTTATCCGTTCGCATCATTGGAGTTCGGTCGTTATTCACTCTCATTCTCATTGCTCGGCCACCGAATTCTTAAGAAGTAGCAAGTTTCCCTATTGTTCTTTTGCTCTTTGAAAGAGTTTCGACCTCAAAATGAAAAACGAAAGATGATAGAGTGGCTCGTTTTATCATGAGGCTGTTGGTTGATTATAATCGAGAAACGAGTGACGTTTTTGATGGAGTCGCTCTTTAAGATAAAAAAAACGTTGAATAAAGATGGAAGCTCTGGGAAAACCTGATTTTAATTAGGGAACGTCAGATTTTATAACTCTTGGTCCTTGATAGACTTCAATTATTTATCAGCAGACCCAACACTGTTTCACTGTAACAGTGAATCATCCTTGGCAGCTTCCCAATATGCCAAAGATAAACATATGAACGAAAACAAGTCGTGTATGAAATAAGTGAATTTTATAGCTGTATGCAATGGGTGAATTGCGATAAAAATTATTTATATTTGGAGAAAATAGATTACCTGTTAATGGAATCAACATGGTGTCGGCTGAAATGAATTGTGAGAAATCGAATATATCAGAAGAAATACTATTAGAACAGTAAATGAAAATAAATTCGTTCAGTGAAAGACGGAGTGGGAATCTGGTGAGTGTGGAATCTGGTCTGATGGCTTGTTTCTCTTGGTTGAGTGGCGAATATCTACTTACGAGGAAAAATAGGAAACCAAAACTGCGAATAAATGTTATTTTCATTTCAGATTGTATCAGAATCTATCTAAATTTTGCATAATTTAGTGACGGTCTAAATTATGAGGGAGATAATAATCATACGTTTAGCAGTGTTATTATCTTGATTCTAAATATTAAACTATTACATTAATATTATAAAGATACCATTTTCTAGTGAATACTTTACGTGATAATTAGGATAGGTGACAGGAATTAGCATTTTTATACGTTCATTTTCGTGTAAAAATTGATAAATAAATAAAAGTGATTTTCGTGACCGTGATACCAATTCAAAAATTCATAAAAAAGGAAGTGATATTTTCACTAAAATATCTTAGGTTAAAGGAGGGAAAGAGAGATTTTGCCTCCAACGCTATTGGTAGATTATGAATTATTCAGTGTCATACTCTACTTAATTTACTATGAAATGATATCTTTAATTTTTTAAACGGATGTTATTAAATTAATATTTGAACCAGTCCATTACATAGAGGAACATATTAAAATTTCATCCAATGCAGGAAGCAAAAGCAATTTATTACTGAAATTTTATTTCGCACAAAACACCTAGTGGAAAAATTAAGGTTTGCTTAGATAGGGAAGTTGTAGACTTTGCTAATTTAATGTCCACATTTTTATTATTTTAATTTTCGTTCGGACGGAAAAGTCTTCCCGAAATGTTTCTACTGTAATCCTTCATATATACATCCTCCTTTCTTTTTCTTTTGCTAATTCCTTTCAAACTAACGTTTTAATTTCTCCATTACTCTTTTATTTTCCCCTTCCGTCATCATCTTTACTCTTCTCATACACTCACTCTAATCCTTCGTCATCATCTTTACTCTTCTCATACACTCACTCTAATCCTCCTGCCTTATACCCAAGGTGAATAGAGAAAAAGTTTCCTAATTGGCTTCATGAAGTCGATATTCTCCCACTTTTTTCAGAGATTAGGTTAATTTTCATTATTTCAAAATTAAAAAGGCAACTTAAAAAAGAAAATGAGTCTCTTTACTTTGAAATACTTTGATAAATGTGAAATATTTTCGCAAACTATGAAAGTAACTTTTTGAAGCTAAATTTAAAGAAGAAAAAAATAATGTGGGATTTATTGTGATCGATTTTCTTGTTAGCAAATGCAGATAAATGTGTGGGTGATTTTGGGAAGGGGAGAGCGATAGTGTCAATATGAGAAAATTTAAGAAAGTTTTTGTTAAAGGTTATTTTTCAGAGAAGTAATTTAGCTATTAATAACGTAGGGTTAACAGTTAAGGTTACATTACCCGTAAGGCACAAACATTTTGAGTTAGTGTTGACAAGAGTTGACGAAAACATTTCGAAAACGGGATTTCTCAAACGTTTCGTGGGAATTTTTAGATATGATTAATTGGAAATGTTGCTACAAAAACGGCAACTATAAGGCTCACAGCATTTTTTTGCAACTATAACTTTGCCTCACTAAACCTGTTGTTACGGCACATATCCCGTGAGTCCCGTCAAGGATTTTTAAATAGAGAGATAGAGAGCAAAGGAAATAAAAGTGACTACAGAGCCTTTAGTCCCCGCGGTGATAGATAAAACACGAGCTCGGGAGCTGAGTGAGGGAAATGCGGATGAAGTAGGCGTCGCAATAGAGGAGGGTAAATAGATAGGCGAGATAGACGGGATGGGGGAATGTGGGGGAGGGAGAAGAAATAATGGAGCCGCTGGGCATAGAGGGATTGGCTGATGCGGATGGAAAAAGAACGATTTTGGCATGAAAAGGTTTCAGGTATCCTGTAAGATCGCTAAGCTCTTTAAACTGTCGATCATTGGGCTCATCTCGTTCCATTCCCCTCGTAACATTACATGACGGGGCGATCAATTATACACCAAAACACCCTTCAGTTAGAGCCTTAAAGCTCATGTTACTGCAATTTGCCGAACGAAGTAGATAAATGAACCGGGAAGGGGAAAGTTTCTCCGATCGAAATCATCTCGCAACACCCATTAGCTGAACGACGGTCATTCAACGGCAATGCGATATGGAAGGATTTAGAGGATGGTATGATGCCCCCTCCCTAGGCGGCGGTTATGTTGGAGAAAATGCTAATCATAAATATATGTGAAAGACCTCGTTTAGAGTTGGGAGGGGGAAATTTTTGGAGCGCTGATAGTGCCAATTTAAAATTAACAGGGTTTGGTGAATGAGACTTTCGAGCAAATTAAATATTTGATGAAATTAAACATTGTAATAAAGACAGAGATGCGGAAGTCAGAAGCAGAAGGGAATCAACCAAAATGAAGACACTCATTTGTAGTAGGAAATGGAAATATTACATTGGGAGCATAAAAAATGTGATGAAAGTTGTGATTTAGACAGATTATTTGATTAATAAGAAATATTCGCGGAAAACACAAAGGAGTTTAAAGGGCACACCAAAGTAAGGCGTATCAAAAACTCAAGCCATGCCATGAATACATCAATGACCAGTAAACGAGAGAAGGCGTTAAAAACAGAATTATGGAGCTCTAATACATTGCATTACAGTAGGATTTGAACGGAATTAAAGGATCTTTCGAACAAGAGGTAAGAATTTATAGTCTTTATATAAAGCACAATAAATCGGAGTTGGAATTGGTGTTTATTCGCCGTAAAATTTCCAAACTACGATAGTAAAAGAGATTTTACTGTTTCCTTGGAGGCTAATTAAGTTTCCTAATCCATTGTCAAACGATGAAGGAAAGAGGGACAAATATATTGCAAATACATATTTATAAATGCATTTAGTTAGGTTTAGCAGTGGACTGTGTGATAAGGAGAGATGATTGATTAAAGTAGAGGACATTTCATGTCGTAGTCTTTAGCGCACTAGTGGAGATGCTTGGGAAAATTTTCTTTGATAGAGATTCGTATTCAAATGCAAACTTATTCTTGAGTGATACATTTTAAAAATTAGCAGAAATAGAACGATAGTTTTACTTTAAGTTGGACAAGGAGATGATTGGTTCCTTCGTTCATTACGAGGCAAAAGAGAGTGAATTCGCATGAATCGTGTTCACAGATAAAGGGCATCATAGGATTAAAATACGGTTGCACGTGAATCAGAGCAGAAATAATTTTGAATAAAATATCAATAATTACTGCGTGTTTTCCCGTAATAAGAGAATTTAGCCTTCGTAAATCAAATGAAACAGATGAGTTCTCTTGAAAGGAAAGGTAATCTGAGTAATTACGCTTTTCCACTTCACGATGGGTGATCACCTTAGATGGATATCAGAGAAATATCTAAAGCACGATGATAAAACAAGACGTTTTAAATTTAGGCTACAAAAAGAAAAGCTTTTTCTGATGACATGAACCTTTCATTCGTAGCATTCAATGCTAGATTTACTCATTTCGCCGCGAAAGTTATGAAGGATGTAATCATTCGGCAAATCTCATAAATTTTCCTTCTTTTACAATTTCGTTCATTTTTGTTGATTTTTACAAACACTAATAATTCATTTTGAACGATGCCCTCTTATCTCTCGGAAGCGGAACGCGTCCTCGGTTATAGAGACGCAAAGGCACTTCCATCAGTGCGATGCTTCCTTCAGCTCGTCTTCCTCCGATATCTGCGACGTAATTACCAGGAACTTTTATGCGGTCATCAAGTGAAGAAGACGCTCGAGACTGCTCAACTGATGGGAAATAAGCGACATCCATTTCGAAGTTGGAATAGCAAGTGACGGCGCATATACACTTCCGTCTCTGGCGCGCATAATTAGAGGAGGGAGTTATCTGGAAGTGATCCTGCAGGGCCTACTTGGATGCGGAGGAATAAGTTGATGAATTCAACTCGACGGGTGGCTCTAATTGATTGATACAGTTTCACGTCTCTGTTGACGCGCTTGAGAATAACGCGCAAAAATTAAATGCGAGCATCTTCGGGTGTAATTATTCCTTTCAAGTCGGCAAAAGATTGAGCGTTACATTGGCTGAAGAGGGAAGATTATCTCCGCCTTTTCTGAGAAGAAAAGTTTACTCTCGTATCCCCATAATTGATTGAAGGGTGTAATTATATGGACAAACCCTTAACTTTAAACTATCATTAGCTGGGGAAAATTTGGTAAATTTCCTTTAGGCACATACTGATTGATTAAGAAAACTGCTCCCAGAAAGTCGCTTATTTTATCTCTTACAAATGTATAATGACTAGGTTTGGAGTCCAACAAATTTACGTTTGAAGACTCCAACTATGGAGTTATCTAATGAATTCTATCAGAATTATTAATCTTGAAGTCACCTGGCAACCTTCAAGTTGCCAGATGACGAGGTTATTACCGCAAAACCGGTCGCATATGTGTTTTCTATATTGTGAACTTAGTCTAGGTTTGTTACATAATAATTAATAAATAAAGGAAAACATTTGATTAAATAAATCATTACCATGTGTAATAATGTAAGGATTTGTTTCTACAGCCAAAGTGTCACGTCCGATTCATTCGCGTATAATTCCTAACCCTAACACCATTACCTACCTCTTATCATCTAACCTAGGTCTTCCTCTATATCGTGTTCCTTTCACCATACCTTCGAATAAAATCTTCATCATACAACTAAGTGAGCCCGATCAGTGTCCTCAGTCTTTTAACATACGTTTTCCAGAAACGTCTCACTTCGTTTGCTCGTGGAAGGGCTTCTTCTTTAGTTACCCGGTGGGTCCATTTTATTTTCATAATCTTTTGTAGCTCCACATTTCCATTGCTTCCAATCCTCTCTTTCCGCTCCTGCTTTACTTTACTTTTCTCAACTACAAAAGACAATACTTCACACATAGTTCAGTAGGTCCGCTTCGTATTCATAAAAGTGAAGAAAATACATTTATCACATACTTTTATCGCCTATGACAAAGATTATTCATTTAGCTTTCTCTCCTGAATCCCACGGCAATAGAAAATACAAATTAAGGTATTGTTTCTTTAATATAAACAAGAGTGCTTTTGAGTTTAAAAACTGTTTGATTTCATTATTTAACTCCATCTAAAGGACCTGATTCCATTTTACTTTAGAGTTTGACCAAAAAATTTCGTTTGTATTGTTTAATTCAAGCAAGGGTGCTTTTATTTCAGTCTCTTTAGAGGAAGATTTTCTTCACTCCCTTCGGCGCATTGTTTGAAAGATACAATAACGGCACAATCCTTCTATTATGACCTCAAAGTTCCGTGTTTCCTTTGTTTATATTGCTCAAAAGAGAGAGCCGGCATTATGTTCCACTGTGAATGGGAGCTTTGCCCTCTCTCCTAAATATAGTGGTTACCGTTGGAAGTGCAGTTGACCATCCAAATACTTAAATGTCCGTCCTTACTGTTGTTCTGTAGAATGAGTGTTGACCTCTTTGCGGTTTTCACGCAAAGGGAAAATGCTTAGAATAAGTTACGGAACAAAAAGAGGTTTAAAATATAAATTATAAAGAAAATTCCAATTTCTTCTAAACTTCCGAAGTTTCATTTTCCGTTCTTATTGTTAGTTTAAAACGAAGATTAACATCCAAACAAGGAAGAATTCTTTGAAGGATAATGAAATACGATTCGAACAAAGAAGTAGTACATTAGGTTAAAGATTGATATTATAATATGTTATTTATATTTCTTGATTTTGTCTACAAATCTGTTTGATGACCTTTGAACGAACTAAATAAATCTATGAATTATACCCAAAGGATAACGCTGCTGATTTTTCAAATAA
>KZ309355.1:813051-828292 GCA_000376725.2 Ladona fulva | reverse complement strand
ATTATAATGATTCTTAATCAACTACGTTTGATCATTTCTTTTTAGTTGTATTTGTTAACATAGTAATAACTAGTCTTTTGCAAAAGCTTTTCAATCAAAAATTAAATGTTGATAACAGGTATTTTCAACCTGAATTTAAGATACTGGAAGAGGGGTCCATAGTTGACACGATAAAAATGGGAATAAAGTCGTTTACCTTAATAGGCAGATTCCCTTGTAGCTCCTCTATCCTACAAAAAGGTAAAAGGTATGTTCCAACAATAAAAAAACAAAAAAGGTTCTTTTAGAAGTTTCTTAGAGACTGACATTGAGCGTTTTTGTTCGACAGGAGATCAATTACGACTCTCCCCGGGGCGGCGTCAGCGTGATCACGGAGAAAGGAGACATAACGACGAGTTATCTTCTGATCCAAAGAGCGAGGGCTGCGGACTCTGGAAAATACACCTGCAACCCTTCCAACGCCAATCCAAAAACACTAGTCGTCCATGTTCTCAATGGTAAGTTCTATATCTTTTGTATATTTATCTCTGGGTTAACTGAATAAATGCTAACGTGGGCTTGTTCTGCGAATATCATTCTGGCTCAGTGAGGAAAACAACGGCAAACTACCTCGCTGCTCATATTGCTTGGTAAGCTACATTACTATCTCTTAGTTCTTCGTAGCTGATGGTAGAGGGAGAGGGTATGAGGTCCCAACCGGCCTTCTGGCTGAATGCTAAAAAAAAACAATATACGTATGCCTCTACGCTCGGTTATAAACCACCTTGGGGAAATTGAAAAAAAATTGGTAGTAAACATTTTAAATTTCTGGTTTTATTCTTTATATTCCTTTGAAATTAATGTGACTGTTTAACTAATTCCATTGAATCGGGAGTAACTTTGTGGTGTCCCACAACGGGAAAAATATGACAGAAGTCCACTTTTCTAGGGAAAACTAGATCCTGTTATATTTGTCTTTGCAAGAATACTACAGAACACAGAAACTACAGAAAAACACAAAAGTAATTATTATGACGCTTTAGCCTCATCTTCAGGTGGAGAAACATCTAAAAACGCACATATTCCTTACAAAAGGATAAAAAGTATAAGATGAAACAATATGGCTAAAGAAGTCCCATTATTTTGGAAATGGTTTTTTGTTACCCTCATTCTATTGTAATGTTCACTTCTCCGAAGACAAAGTTCAACGTGCGTTTAAAATGATTTTTTAATATTTTGAAACTTTCAAAGCACTTACTTTCCATGTTGGGTCTTTAACATGAAGTTTCAGGAATGAAAAAAGATCGTAAGAGTGGTCGCATATCTAATTGTGATGAACGAAGGCTGGGAAAATTTATTTTCTCTCTAAATTTCAAATCACTACAATATTAGCGAATATAATCGACGTATTCGTCGACGTTATCATCCTTCACAATACGGAAGGCAATGGAAAATATAGAACAATTTATTTTAAATATATTATGTTTCATTCCCGCACAATTTAATGTAGATGTACACTTAGTTTTTCTCATTGTTGAAATTTAAAATCAAATTTGAATACTGTACGTTGTAAATGTACCTCAAGCTTAGGTCATTTTGTTTGTTCCGCCCCGCCCCCTGAAAACAAAGACGAGACCTCTCGCCAAAGACGAACACTTTACAATCTTGGCTATCCGCGGGCCAATTTGAACAGCCCTAAGCGCAACAAAGAAAAAATTGTTACAGCAATCTAATAGGCATACATTTTTGTTAAAGATATTATATTTATTAATGTAATCTTTATTTGATTCTTTTTTCTGCCAAAAGCTGCCGAGGAAATGCATTCCCTTAAAAATACGTTAAACTTCCAAATCCAGCTTAAGGCAAAGCCCAAAAATCCCAGGAAAAAATACATTTCCCACTCGAAGTCTAACGCATGCATCGACGATATCGCCTTTCCCTGAGAAGAGGCTTTCCACAAAACACTTAGATGAATGAAAGTGCCACAGCGTGAAAAAAATGCATATTTCTCTCGCTTTCCCTCCGAGTCGAGACAATTCTTCCCCGGTCTGAATGTTTTTCCTCTTAGGGTGTTCGGATTACGACAGAACGATAATCGTACGAGCGTTGCACTCTTAAGTCGCATCCGTAAACAATGGCGAGGAATGCTGTTCTAGCGAGCCGTTTTCTATTCATCAGTAAGTACCTTCACACTTGACCAATGGGTTCCCAGCAGTGGGCGACAAGAAGCGAGTGGATTTTTCACCTTTCGAACGACAAATATATGGGGATTGCTCCATTTGAACGAAGAATCGTGGAAGAAATTGATGACGCAGTCGCCCGCATTATTGTCTGAGGAATTATAGGAAAACAAACAGGGTTTATTTATATGACCACCACGGTTATAGAACGCTCTTAAAACCTTATATACAAAGAGATACCTGAGTGGTAGTATTTTTAACTTTTGATATAGCGGAAGGGATGGCTCCATTCTTGAGGATCGCGTAATTATAATTTGTAGATATGTTGAAATATACCCCTTTTGGAGTAAATTATACTGAAATCGGTCAATAATAAGCCATTAGGAGTTCATCGTAGCTCACAATTAGAGCATGAAGATATATCATGGGGATTCCTTTCGGCTATTCCCCAAATTTCCGGAATCTACCAATTTACTAAAGTAAATCTTAACCCTTAACTTTCAGCATGATAACTAGCAGATAATTCCAATATTTATTCCCATCAAAACGACCTATTCACATAGTAGAATGGAAATTTATAACGTTAGAACGTTATGTTTTACTAATTGAGGCTGCGTAACTTCTAATATATATTTAAGTCGATTAAGAGTATTTATAAATTAATACAAATCGGACCAAGAGATTTCTTCAGTTTTACTACTACTTTACGGTAGATTTTTATTAGTATCACGAAATCATTCCTCTGAATATATTAGTATTACCTCAAATTTTTGGGTTGGGAAGCAAATATTTAAATGTATATCATGTTATATTAAAGCAATTTAATGTGATTAAAATTTTGTTTGTTCCACCAAATAGACCATTACAAAAGCGAAAACAAAAGTTGTTCCTTAACATGCCGACTTATTACGGATCTTAATTAAATTTTAAAGATAAAGTAATCTATAACGTAATCTTAAACAATTATAATGATTCTTAATCAACTACGTTTGATCATTTCTTTTTAGTTGTATTTGTTAACATAGTAATAACTAGTCTTTTGCAAAAGCTTTTCAATCAAAAATTAAATGTTGATAACAGGTATTTTCAACCTGAATTTAAGATACTGGAAGAGGGGTCCATAGTTGACACGATAAAAATGGGAATAAAGTCGTTCACCTTAATAGGCAGATTCCCTTGTAGCTCCTCTATCCTACAAAAAGGTAAAAGGTATGTTCCAACAATAAAAAAACAAAAAAGGTTCTTTTAGAAGTTTCTTAGAGACTGACATTGAGCGTTTTTGTTCGACAGGAGATCAATTACGACTCTCCCCGGGGCGGCGTCAGCGTGATCACGGAGAAAGGAGACATAACGACGAGTTATCTTCTGATCCAAAGAGCGAGGGCTGCGGACTCTGGAAAATACACCTGCAACCCTTCCAACGCCAATCCAAAAACACTAGTCGTCCATGTTCTCAATGGTAAGTTCTATATCTTTTGTATATTTATCTCTGGGTTAACTGAATAAATGCTAACGTGGGCTTGTTCTGCGAATATCATTCTGGCTCAGTGAGGAAAACAACGGCAAACTACCTCGCTGCTCATATTGCTTGGTAAGCTACATTACTATCTCTTAGTTCTTCGTAGCTGATGGTAGAGGGAGAGGGTATGAGGTCCCAACCGGCCTTCTGGCTGAATGCTAAAAAAAAAACAATATACGTATGCCTCTACGCTCGGTTATAAACCACCTTGGGGAAATTGAAAAAAAATTGGTAGTAAACATTTTAAATTTCTGGTTTTATTCTTTATATTCCTTTGAAATTAATGTGACTGTTTAACTAATTCCATTGAATCGGGAGTAACTTTGTGGTGTCCCACAACGGGAAAAATATGACAGAAGTCCACTTTTCTAGGGAAAACTAGATCCTGTTATATTTGTCTTTGCAAGAATACTACAGAACACAGAAACTACAGAAAAACACAAAAGTAATTATTATGACGCTTTAGCCTCATCTTCAGGTGGAGAAACATCTAAAAACGCACATATTCCTTACAAAAGGATAAAAAGTATAAGATGAAACAATATGGCTAAAGAAGTCCCATTATTTTGGAAATGGTTTTTTGTTACCCTCATTCTATTGTAATGTTCACTTCTCCGAAGACAAAGTTCAACGTGCGTTTAAAATGATTTTTTAATATTTTGAAACTTTCAAAGCACTTACTTTCCATGTTGGGTCTTTAACATGAAGTTTCAGGAATGAAAAAAGATCGTAAGAGTTGTCGCATATCTAATTGTGATGAACGAAGGCTGGGAAAATTTATTTTCTCTCTAAATTTCAAATCACTACAATATTAGCGAATATAATCGACGTATTCGTCGACGTTATCATCCTTCACAATACGGAAGGCAATGGAAAATATAGAACAATTTATTTTAAATATATTATGTTTCATTCCCGCACAATTTAATGTAGATGTACACTTAGTTTTTCTCATTGTTGAAATTTAAAATCAAATTTGAATACTGTACGTTGTAAATGTACCTCAAGCTTAGGTAATTTTGTTTGTTCCGCCCCGCCCCTGAAAACAAAGACGAGACCTCTCGCCAAAGACGAACACTTTACAAACTTGGCTATCCGCGGGCCAATTTGAACAGCCCTAAGCGCAACAAAGAAAAAATTGTTACAGCAATCTAATAGGCATACATTTTTGTTAAAGATATTATATTTATTAATGTAATCTTTATTTGATTCTTTTTTCTGCCAAAAGCTGCCGAGGAAATGCATTCCCTTAAAAATACGTTAAACTTCCAAATCCAGCTTAAGGCAAAGCCCAAAAATCCCAGGAAAAAATACATTTCCCACTCGAAGTCTAACGCATGCATCGACGATATCGCCTTTCCCTGAGAAGAGGCTTTCCACAAAACACTTAGATGAATGAAAGTGCCACAGCGTGAAAAAAATGCATATTTCTCTCGCTTTCCCTCCGAGTCGAGACAATTCTTCCCCGGTCTGAATGCTTTTCCTCTTAGGGTGTTCGGATTACGACAGAACGATAATCGTACGAGCGTTGCACTCTTAAGTCGCATCCGTAAACAATAGCGAGGAATGCTGTTCTAGCGAGCCGTTTTCTATTCATCAGTAAGTACCTTCACATTTGACCAATGGGTTCCCAGCAGTGGGCGACAAGAAGCGAGTGGATTTTTCACCTTTCGAACGACAAATATATGGGGATTGCTCCATTTGAACGAAGAATCGTGGAAGAAATTGATGACGCAGTCGCCCGCATTATTGTCTGAGGGTTCGTCATAACGCTGGATATTGGGCTTCCGTTCATTGCCTTTCGGAGATTGAGTCGGCTTGAGTAAATTCCTCCCGCAATTCAGCGTTATTTCCTGTCTCACATTGCTCGTCCGACATCACGTACTCACCTGCTCTCCGGAGTACTCCCTGCGTTATGTTGGTAAGGCTTGGGGGGGACCACAAAGCATTTTACGAGCGCGCTTGAGTGCTCCGAGAGCTTTACGCTGGAATGCATCTGAGAGTCGCAGAGTTATGGTGTAAGAATTGGAAAGCGTTTGCCTCGAGTTCTTTCCCATTTGGGTAGAGTAGTAAATCAGATGCATGTTCCTGCATCGGGAAAATCTTCAGCAAATAATTGCATGACACCACTTGCGCTTCAAGCTTTCTTGATGGGGAATATATCCACCCTCCCTTTTACATTCTAGATTGTCAATATTTGACGATAGATCTGTCAAATATATTCTCCTTTACTCCGAGTTACATCTCCTAGGTGAAACGTATTCGCATCAAAATCATAGTTGGCAATGGACTACGAACTCGAAATCACGACATGGCAGTCTGTGATGGAATTATTTGCTCGATGGATTGTGTGATGCTGAAAGACCAATTATCTTGAAACTGCAACAATATTTGACAAACATTTCTTCATTAATAAAAGAATAACTTCATTCTGATCTGTGAAATGATGAAATTTTCTGTTTCAGAAAGTCTTCACGGGAGACTAACCGGATTGTTTCTTGGTGTAGAACCAACGTTTCGGCCACTTTCACCGTGGCCATCTTCAGGGGGTATCTATAACTTAATCTTAAACAATTATAATGATTCTTAATCAACTACGTTTGATCATTTCTTTTTAGTTGTATTTGTTAACATAGTAATAACTAGTCTTTTGCAAAAGCTTTTCAATCAAAAATTAAATGTTGATAACAGGTATTTTCAACCTGAATTTAAGATACTGGAAGAGGGGTCCATAGTTGACACGATAAAAATGGGAATAAAGTCGTTCACCTTAATAGGCAGATTCCCTTGTAGCTCCTCTATCCTACAAAAAGGTAAAAGGTATGTTCCAACAATAAAAAAACAAAAAAGGTTCTTTTAGAAGTTTCTTAGAGACTGACATTGAGCGTTTTTGTTCGACAGGAGATCAATTACGACTCTCCCCGGGGCGGCGTCAGCGTGATCACGGAGAAAGGAGACATAACGACGAGTTATCTTCTGATCCAAAGAGCGAGGGCTGCGGACTCTGGAAAATACACCTGCAACCCTTCCAACGCCAATCCAAAAACACTAGTCGTCCATGTTCTCAATGGTAAGTTCTATATCTTTTGTATATTTATCTCTGGGTTAACTGAATAAATGCTAACGTGGGCTTGTTCTGCGAATATCATTCTGGCTCAGTGAGGAAAACAACGGCAAACTACCTCGCTGCTCATATTGCTTGGTAAGCTACATTACTATCTCTTAGTTCTTCNATCATTTAAAATACATTATGTTTTGGAAAATAGGACGTCTATTCTAACACTGGTTACTGGGTAAAGTATATGGAAGCCTTCTTTGTCGCCAATAGAATGGTCTTCTCAGTAAAGCTATTTATTGTTAATGATTCAAATATTTTCTTTCTGAAAACTAGAATAAAGTCTTTCTAATGGCACTCAAATAAGCCAAAATAAACTAAACTTTTCTCAGGATTTTGTGCCATCGAATTTCGTGAAATATTCTGAAATACGTTGCATTGGATAATATTTACCTTAAAAAGCAGTTTTTTTAAAGCATAATATTTCAACGTTCGTTGTAAAAATATATTCCTGTTTCGATTAGATTATCTCGTAAAAATTAGAGGTACCAGGTTGTACTTCGCGTTATTTGCGTCTATATATATATGTGATGCATGCAATTCGCTATTTACGAATGCACATTCAGAATGAATATTCGGAGACGTGAATAGCCTGAGAGTTCTTAAGACGCTGATCATGAAAGTAGGATGGCCATAATTCTTTAAGGTGAACTTTTAAAGTCTCTCGCAGGATTCTCTGGAAGCTCTCTAATTCGATGAAAAGAATAACTTCTGTTTCACCTCTCTTCCTCTGTAATTCTTTTAAGGGAAATCCCGTAACACTGTTGCTAGTGCGACGCCGCCCTCTCACGCATTATAGTAGGGCGTGCCGGATCGCAGTTTCCTCGGTGTCGGGAGACTGCCAGCGAGAGAAGGGTGGTCGTAAAGTGTCTTACAGAAGTGTGGGGCAGTCGTAAAGAGATAGGGATTGGAGAAGAGAGCGAGAGGATAAGGGTGCTGCTTGAGAACGGCGGAAGAGGTAAAATTCGAAGGAGAGTGACCGAGGACACGAAGACCTAATGCAGGTCATGTGGGAGGTAGGAGTCGATACAAGAGCAAAATAAACGTTTAAAAAATACAGATCACTACAGAAATGTTACTGCCGGAGTATATTTTGTAAAAACAATCGGTTGGTAGGACAACTTCATACGTGCATTATTTATGCACAAAGGATTTTTAAATATCTATACAAGAGTGGTTTAACAGACCCTTGGGCCTAAATGATGCCGGCTGAGGATTATAAACCAGAACCCATATCTTCTAGTATTCTGGCGGATAAATATTGATATCAGCCATTTGTATCCAACGATGAAATAAGTGTGGCATATTGAAACCGTAATACAATAATCAGTTCAAATTATTCTCGTTTTGGAAACTTCATTCATAGCTTCAACTTAAAACTAAGAAGTTCATTTGTAAACTTAATGCCTTTTACTTTGTTTGATTTCATAGTCATAATTATATAATCAGGCATTAGCTTTCGTCTATGTTTTTTGCACAGAAATAGTTATGTGAAAATACGATGTACTTGTGTGGGAGAATAAACATCTAAAGGAGAATTCATCGTTTCATGAAATTCCTAATGTGACCCTCCAGCCGAGAAGGTTGGAAAAGCCTGTCATGCACCAGGCATATATTCTTCCATATTTTATAGCCTAATAAGTGTGGAAAACATCAAACTAATTTTCATGAAAAAGATGTAATGAAAACCTGAAAACAACAAAAAACAAACAACTTCGTGAAAGAGGAACACCGAAGAGCGTGTGTACATGAAAGGATCTTCATTTTCGAAATAGAGATAGGGAGGAAAATTATGAGTTGCTTTAATGAGAAAAACTCCGAGAAAGAAAGGCTTGTGCATGAAATCTCACAAACCAGGTAGATGAAATAAACAGAATGTTTTATGCATGCATTTACAAATGAGAACGGAAAGAATTGGAAAGCAAGGACTGCAAGCAAAGGACAGACGGGGAAATAGGAGAAGGGGGTTCATTTGAGATAGATGGTGGGAGTATGAGTAAACGACTTTTGCATAGAGTAAGATACGGAGATTTTATCAGCTTAAATTAATACGGTCATACCTTTATAGGGAAATGAGGAAAATGTATAACTTATGTAGAGGAAGGCAACTAATGAATTGGAGCATGCAGAGTAATTGAGCAAAATGGTTTTATCAAGGTCGTGATCCAATCGAAATTGATCAAACGAGCAACAGAGCCGCTCTAGAGAGGAAAGTCACGCAAGCGGCGGAACCAGGAACTACTTTCACGCTAGCCAGTAAACTTTAAAAGTATTTCGGTAATGAGATACTGAAAATATCTGTTGCAGAGCCATTAAAGAAATTTAGAATTTTTAATGTTTTTTGTATAAGAAGAAAAATACGAAATGGAGTTCAGCTCTGTTTTGAACGAATGAAATTCAATATGCACACATTTGTCATGAACATAAATGAAGTAAATGATAGATTCAAAATCAAAGTATGCATTCTAAGATCACTTTTAAGAGGTTAGAGAATAAATGCTATGCGATAGATAGTGAGATTAATATTGGCAATGAAAAATGATTTCCATATTAACCCAATTTCTTCCAATAATGCTTACTAACAGATATCTATTTTAAAACAATTAAGCGTTCTTACCCTTCAATTTTATCTCTTATTTTTTATCCTTTTTATTCACTGACGGAGTTTGTCTTATTTATAAGAAATAATAACTAACTTAAACAATTAAAATTCTGTCCCGAATTCCGTATCAATTATCAGTGTCAATTTTAGCTCAATTATGGGTCATATCAGAAAGTTGAATAGACACTAATGATTTATCAAATAACAATTAATACAAATGTTGAAATAACACGAATAAATGCTACGTTAAGAATAGTTGAAAATTAATATTTTAATCTAATATCGAGGGAGCTTTGGTTCCTTATTTTCTTCAGATATATATTACGATATATTAAATATTGTAATGGAAAATAGAGAAAGCTTCATTTCAGACTATTATGTAAAACCTGAACTTTCCCTCTATTCGAAATTCTAACTTCAGTGTATCATTCATCCAATTAGATTAGTTATACAGCAGAGTATGCGTTCACTCCTCCCGGAAAACCTTTCCCATCCGTACGCATGTATCGATTATTTATTCATGCATCACTGTTTACTCCGGCAAATTATCCGTTAGAGAGAGACAAAAAATAAACCGAAGTCCATATTTATATGAAACATGGCATGAGAGCTGAAAACGCTCTCTCTTTCTCCTCTTCTCTTTCAGTTTCACGTCCAAATTAGGTTTTTCTCTCGACTGCAAAAATATTGCGTGAGAAGGGAAAGGCGATACGGACTTCAGGAGAAAGGGATCGCGGAAACTGACAAAGTAATGCGAAGAAGAAGACGGGCATTCTTCGCAATTATAACGTGGAGGGGACGAGGTGGATGTATCCAATAACCCGATACAGATCTCATTTGTGCTCGGAATACGCGGGAAACTCTATCCTTCTCCAGAATTTCCCACCTTCTTTTGTTCAAAAGATCCTCCAGAATTTCCCTTTCTATGCGAGAGGATCCTCCGTTATGCAGCATCCATTTCCCAGAGTCTCGGATGCCAGAAAGATTGAAGGGCCCGCAGGGACAGTTAGGATCGAAGCAGCGCAATCGCAGGGCTAGCAGCGAAAACTATTACACCCTGGAGTCTCATGAAATCACGCCATCCATTCGTGCTCTCGCACGCACGGTTGCCCAATGAAGCCTCGTGTCTTTTTTATCACGGCCCCCTTTCCGATCCGTGATAGTAATGCGGGAAAACCATTCGTAGTGGTCGTAACATGGGCAAATGTGCTCGTGTATCTGCGCTGATCTCATTCGAGAAGCTCTTTACCTAGGCAACTATCACGACAGATGATCTCTCCTGTAAGTGATTTGATTTGCTTGCATTGCTCATTAGTGACAAAGAAACTTTCAAAGGATCATTCAGTTATTAATAATTAACCTTGATTTTACTTGAATGTTCAAAATGAGAATCTTGAAACTCAAGGTTTCCCATTTTTCTCTTCACTCAGAATTTGGCATAATATTAAGAGTAAGGGCAAAAATTCGAATTATCTGGAGTGATATATCATTGCCTTCATCAAATAATTTTCAGTCATAAATGTTTCAGACACTCTTCCTAAATTTATGCGCCGGGTAACAGTGAATTATTATTAGATTTTTCTTTGTTTATGCTCTGGTTGAACTGGCATTGCTAACCTCGTTGAAGTAATTTTAGCGGATGAACTGAGTTCGGTTTGATTTGGTTAGATAATAAAAATAGAGGTAGTACTATTTTTCAATGTGCTTCGACAGCTAAGGTCATTTCGGACGTGAGCCTCCACCGGGAATCAAATTCAGAACCGCTACCAATGAAGGTAAACGCGTTTCCAACATGGCTACCCGGAGCCGTAAAAATGAAAATATACTCAATTCTATTCTAATTATTTATAAAATACTTCCAATTGGTTTTGTTGCTTAGAAGGAATTTTTAACGGAAAAGTGTGATTATTTGATTAGATGCTTTTTCAAAAAGCGTATATTTATTTACTAAAACTGATGGTTTGACTACCATCTCTTACAGGAAACTTTCTTTTGCCTTAAAATTAGGTACAAATGTTCAATATATCCTGCTACGACCAACAATTGAACGAAATTAAGAATTTATTTTGATGAAATTTTTCGAGGATAGATCGTTTCTATCGAAAAACCAATAATTTCATAACATTCAAAGCAAGGACCTTCGAGAATATTTTACGTTCGAGACCTATAAAAAATAAAATATTATAGCAATAAAATTAATTGTGTGGGAACCTGATTTTTTCTTATTGAAAAAAAAACACAATAAATCGGAATTTAGGATAACAGTAATACGAATTCCAGCGAATAAATGTGAGCAAAATTCGAGAACATAAAATCTTGTTTAAAGATTCGAATATTAAATTTATTGACACTTCATCAGATCAATACGAATTACCTTTTTCCTCTACGACCTCAAGAGGCATCTAATACACATTTCATTCATTCATTTTTATACCGGAGTCACGGTATCCCAATGGGCAACATGAACACCAGGCAGGTTTGCCATTCTGAAAAATGTCATGAAGCCAACTACTCAACTTTTTAAGCATCTCTTGTTATTGTAAATGCGAAACCGTATATTTCTAAACCACACGGTGTTTCAATAAATCTTGTATTGGCATAATCATACCAGTTTTTCTTTCCCTTAAGTGTGAATGCTTTATATTATATATTATTATTATTATTTATTCTTGCAGATTCTATATAGTTTTACGTCCCAAAATTGTATTCGATAAAATATTTGATTCTGATATCTTTTTACGATAACCGGAATCTGGAAAATCACATAAAAAATAGACATATTTACCTGACATGTAGTGAGAGGTCAATATGAATATCTTATTGGTTATGATTATTTGTATTATCTATGAGAGGAGATAAACCTTTCATTTCATATACTACCTATTGGCTGATAATTACATATCAATACACTATCTCTGCCACACGCAGAATGGCGGATTGCAGGGTCGATCTAGATGTAGATGTAGATCTCAAGTTTCAGGTTTGCGGCTTCCTTTCATCTATTTATGATTAAACGTCCCATTCTTACAAAATAATTGTCAGTCACATGATAGTCTAAATTATTCTAATATTTCCATTCATTGATATAACAATGAGTATATTTAGGTGTATAATTAGCTAATACAAAGGAAATAAAACATATCATGTTCAATATTGATTTTTTTACAAGACCAAAATAGAAAACTATTCCATTGCAAATACATCGCCCGCTAATTTTGAATTTGTCTATGTTTTTAATTAAGGCATTAGTGTTTATATCCTTCGTTACAAACAGCGGTTTCTCTTTGATAATTACCTTTTGATCCTCTCAGTTTTGAGCGCACATGGCCTGCCTGAAGACCGTTTTCAGCCAAATTTTGGGCTGAAATGTAAAAGTCTACCGGCATAATACTTGGTGGTAATGGTGCGGTTGGCGGGTGGTAGTTGGCGTGGAATGTGTGAAGATATTGGCTACAGGGACCTCCGCGGGAGGATTGGGTAATGGGAGGGAGGTTTTTGAAGGTTGCGGTTGTTAGCGGAAAGGGGGTATTGGGGGAGAGAGAGAATTCTATAGGAGAAGTCCTTCCTTGAGGGGAAGAGTGATTGGGATATGGGATTGAGGCTGCGAGAATCATGCAAATTAATGCAACCCGCCGCATTCGGTGCCTCCGCAGGGGTTGTGTTCCATGGCCGAGGGATGTGAAGCGGTGAGGGTGAGCGGAATTGCCGGAAGGTGAGGCAGTGGTTCGGGGGAGAGGAAAATTCGAAGGAAGGAAGGAAATGGCCAAACGAACGCTTGGCGACCAAAAGGGAGGCGAAGTTTACTCGGCGATTTTTACCTCCTCAGTGGTCCGAATTATCATTTATCTCGGAGGACGAGTGACAGATTTTTTCCTATGAATAATCCATGTGGTTGGGGCTAGCGAGCTTTCGGAATTAATTCGAGCGAGGATAGAGATTCGAAATGTTCCAGAGGCTAGAATTTGAGAGAAATTGAAAGTACTATTTGATGTAGCGGATAAGAGCGGGAAACGGGGGAAATCGGCGCAAAAAAGCGGAGATCAAAAGCGACTCCTGTTCCGCGTTTCCATACACAGGTATTCTTCGAGTTAACGAATTGCTTCGTTAGGGAGAAGATCTGATTATGTAAAGATTGATGCATTCGAGGAATACAGTTAGAGAAATCGCGTGGGCTCCTCATTTGAAAGACGAATGATCAATTAAATTATAAAAGTGTGCTGTCGAATGAAAACAAGTGGAGTTAGACCAAATGGAATGCTTCCTTTCAGTAATGTTCCCTTATTGAAGATAAAAGAATTCATTTGCTGGATACCTTTTCGCAAACATTCTAAATTTCTTGTTTGGCTAAAATGAAGAACAAGCCATTTTAATTGTATTATTTGTAAGATTTTATATATTTTAAATTAATTTTCCGATATTATTGAGGTTTACATTGTTGATTTTCCATCATCCATCCTACCACCATTTCACTCCTTAATAGAAAAGATGAAAAATCTTTAACAATAAATTGTTAAAAGAATTTTTAAAGAAAAAAGATGGATCGTTAAAGAAACATTGAATTCCGTTTTCTTCGCAATCAAACGTTCCTATTTTTGTTCTACAAGCAGAATTATCACTTTATGGCAGGGACTATTTTTTTAGAAAACAAATTATTTTCAATAATGATGAGTGACATATGCTAAATCAACATCATTTGTAAAAACGCTGTGATGTTAAAATGTTTTTTTTAACAAACCACTGAAGGGCAGGAGGAGGTAATGTTTTCCTCGAACGGTTAACGTCTGTTGGCTGTTCGGGACTCCAACCGTACGCGATGTCAGCAAACATCATTTCGACTCACTTTGAAGGCTCTTAATTAGGAAATAAAGTTTCGCTTTTATGAGCTTCTTCTAATAAATCCGCAATTTTACCTTTGAATTTTTCTCAATTCTACGCCAGAAAAGAATATGGAGCCCTTAGAGAAAATTTCAATGAAAGCTTGTTTCATAATGCAACTCAAATTAATTTAATTAAACCGGATTCGTACAAAATACAAAAACACTATATTACTAATACACACGTAACATGTAGCAATGAAGATGATTTTATATTATTATTATTTATAACTTATGTATTATGAATAATATGCAATCGTTTGCACAATAAAAGAGATTATAACTCTCCATGAGCATTTATGTATTACGTAAATTTTCGGTAGTGGCGCTGTGCGGATACGGATCAAGAAATAAAGGCAAAACATTCATTGAATCATCACAATGAAACCGAAAGGTTGAAATGGTCTCAAATACAGTATGCAATAGAAGTAAAATAAAGTACATTGGAGAATTTTTGGGGAATAACTAGAATTGCAAAAGAATGTTAAAGGTTATCTCCGATGACGTCACTATTAGGTATATTCTTATTTGAATATTGAGCTATTCAATGGTTCTTCCTGAACGCAATATATAGATTAATTGATATTCCATTTCGTCTAAAATTCCCGTAGAGGTGTTATAAATAAAGAGATTTTACTACGCGTTGCATGATAAAAGCTCAAAGAGCTATCGAAGAATGCTCCACCAACATTAGCATTGGATGCCTTTCGTATGGCAAATAATGTATCGATCTTACTTAATTATATCGTATATTGTTACACTGTTAAACACAGATAGATGTCGAAGAGCAGTTTCCTGTAAGGTATAATATCACTCGTCAATAAGGCTTGTTTTGAGTATTTTTCAAACATATCATCATCATCATCATCATCATCAGCCATTTTCAATCCGACGTCGGATGTAGGCCTCTCCAAGCGCTTTCCAATTCTCTCTATTCTGAGCTTCTCGTTGCCATGTTACCCCTAAATACTG
>KZ309355.1:754929-797533 GCA_000376725.2 Ladona fulva | reverse complement strand
TGCTGCTCGTAGCGCGCACGTCGCCTTCGTTTGCAAATTTCCACTATTATGAAGATGGCCGCTAATACAGCGATCAGGAGTATAACTCCGAACACGATGCCCGTGATCTGCCCTGCCGTCAGCACCCCTGAAATCAGAAGGGCAGTGATCCATGGGGATGTCACATTGAGCAAAGCATGTGTTCTCTCATTTGACTATTAGTTGAGGCTAATTCCCTATGGAATTCCGAATCAATACTATGATATCAATGTAACTACTGAAAAAATGTGAGAGCAACGGTTGAGAACTATTTACGAGACTAAAATGGAAATCGGGAAGTATATATAAATGTTTACTAGGACAAATACAAGTTACTTTTAAGAATTATCAAAAAATACTTTGATTTAAAAATTACAGTATATTAACAATGTTACGATTGAAAGCTATCACTTACGATAAAATACAGAGAGTTTCGTCGTTTGTTTATTTCAAAACAATGAAACAACCACCATCTTTGTTATTGTGTCCAAGCATTGTTCGTTATTCTGGCCACACAGCAAACGCAGGATATATTCATAAAACAGTTCATATGGATATCTTCATTCTCTTCGGACAAATAATCGTGTTACAAGAGTAAAAGTTTAATAAAAAATGCGAAAATGCCCATATTGGACGGACACAATAAGGACGAAGTCCTTCCCAAGATCCAAAATTAAAAGTTCATTTGGCAATCTTCGTAACATCGCCATAGATATCAGCGCGTTCACATATCCCTGAGAGTTTAATTTCAACAAAAATAAGGTGACTCGCTCATCAATTAAACATGCCAAAAACTTAAGTGTTAAAATCTTAGAGAGGGCACAATTTCAATCAAAACTTCGTAATCTAAATTCAACTTTTACAATGCCCAAATCCTGTCAAATACGCCAGTTTTACAAAAGGAAAAAGTGGTAGCGAATCGCTCTCAATTTGACCACATTTTTATTTGTTTTTAATAACACGAAGGTGTGCCGGCACTAACCACAATACACTTACATGTATCTGTTAAGAGATCGAATTCTTCTTCTTTTAAAGCTCTTTAATGCTCAATATGCTAAAAATACATCCTATTTAACATTTAAATAACTAATGCTTCATATCTCAGTCTCAATGGGCGAATTTACACAAACCGAAAATGAATACATTTAATGTCGATGTGATGAATACACTGGTCTCGGCGTCCTCCATTTGCTCCCCGTTAAAGACGACCGTGGTTAATTATTTTCAAAAGGATGTGAAACACTAAATCGCTCGCATTTTATTATCTGAACACCGTCCGTCCACAGCTACAAGATCAATTCGGAAATGAAATGCAAGGAAAATTCAAGTCAAAAGACAATATCCTCTCGGAAAAATCTAGAGAAACTGGAGCGGATTGAACATGCAACGATCGTAAAAAATACGCGCGTCGGTTGAATAGAAACGTTAAATTTCACTCGAAATGAAAGATCCAATTGTAGATTGTGCCTTCTTATTCGGTATGTGACTCGAAAGTGGTTCTGCACCGAAATTTCTCAGTTTTTTTCTTACATATAAAAATAACAGGTGCACTGGTTCTACAGAAGAGGAACTGACGTGCCTCAAATGCTTTCCCTTTGTGATGGAACACGTAACCCTTTTGTATTTTTTCCTCCGAAATTAAATATGCTAAGTATTCGTTCGAAATCTTCCACACCCCACCCTCATCTCTCAGTCGAAATTTCAAACGTTTTCCATCCTCCATCTGAGACATTTTTCGGCAACAACAAAAACCTTTACAAAGAGTATTGTTTATCCTTGTCTTTAGCGGATTATTCTACATTGATTACGGTTCGTAGGCAGAACACCGCAGAAAGCGCTCTTATTAACGATATTTCTTGGTCCTGAGCATTTGTGTTTATTGAGTGAAGAGTTCGCCTTGTTTCAAAGACGCGTCCAATCCACCAAAAGCGTCCGCCATTTAACTCGCCCAACCCGTCTCCCGTTTGACTGCCGCGTCCCACGTGTTTCTGTGTCTCAGACTGTGTGTGTGTACATGTGTTTGTTTTCCCGTGTGTGTGTGTCGATACTCTTGTGCAACTCGTGTGCGCATTTCCTCTTTCTTTTTTTTTATTTCTATTGACGAACCGATACCCACACAATTTACCACCCGTACTCTGAGCGGCGCCCGTATTTTGGTGTAAACTTGTGCACCAGACTTTTGTATTTACCGAAAATCCGTGTACGGTTAGGTGTCGATGAATTAAAACACGATAAACTTTCATGCTAACAACTCTAACTATTTAAAATGGCATATTTTTTGCATGTCGCCAATGCATTGCACTGTCCAGCGATAAAAGGATGCGGAAAACTTACTTTGAAAATTATTCGAAAACTTATTCAAGAATCGATTGCCTCCGTTTATATGTATGTATATATATATATATTTATTTATTTATTTGTGCACAAAGGGACAGCAAATTTAATGAATACTTTACTTTTGATAAAAAAATCTCAGAATATTAGAGTACCTGAAAATCAGTAACACGAGTAAAGCTCCCATGCGCTTAAATCGGCAATAAAAGGCATGTATTAATAGATGTATTTTTACTACAATACCCTAATTAATGGGTAATGCTTAATAGCGATATTTTTCCCATCAATGATCATAATAGAGGTGAAATTTGGACTCAGATTTAATTAATTAATCCTGCAGTCCATCCATACCAGAAACTTTTGCTTTTCTTACTATACTATTCGGTGACAAGGAATGGCTCAGCATTGTCTCAAAATATTTCCCCAAATATGAAAACTTTAGCTATAAATAAAGAAGTCACGTATGTCGCAAGTGTGACGAATTAAATGTGCATTGTGATTTTTTCAGGGATTAGTATCCAGCTAATTAGCCAATAAGTCTCACTTTACTTTCTTTTGTTTTTGCATTGTAAACTGCAGATTTCCGTAAACAGAGAGCTCTTTGAAACTATATTACCTCACAAAGCTTACTAATTTCTTTGTTCAAAGTTAATGATTAATGGTAGTATAACGAAAAATATATATTAACAATATACAAATACTTCCTTAAACCCAAGTAATAACAGGAGTGAAAAAATCTTATTCCTTGGGTTTCAGCTGCATGGCTCTCCGGTGCTACGTTATTCACATTTCCCTAATCCTTATGATTCCATCAAACTTTAAGGCTCAAACAAAAGGATAAACACTTTTCTAATTCTTGCACTATATCTCTAATTATCTGAAAATTTGAACCGTTGAAAAACACTGAGATTTCTCTCCTAAAACCTTTATAATGAACTTTAACGAAGAATAAAAATTGACGAGCGTCTGAGAGAATCTTCTATCCTCAAACTGTTTTTGTTTACTGAGACCGAAGATGGAGAGCATTCGACGAATGTTCATTTTAAGGGATTGGCGCCGCTTAAATTTGACAGCGGCAGGCGAGGGTGTCGTGTCAGCTAAATCTCGGATTGTGGCAGTAGATGGCTCTGGAGTCGAATTATGTGGGCGAACGACCGGAAATTTCCCACCTCCGCTAATATTGAGCGATGGGATAAAACGTTCAAAGCAGATTTGATAACGAGGCCAATTCTACGTTTGGGAATAGGGAGATGCACTCGGAGCGGAATTGATTGATACGAGACTCTCTAAAGGTTATTGGACCTAAATTAATACGCTTGATTTTAATTAAGAATGCTTCTGTGGTGATGATCTCGTTCTTGCGTGGAATTGGTTTCTTTGAAACCAATCTTTCCAGGTTAACGACTCTGTTATATATGTACTGAGTATTTATGGAAAGGGCCTGTTTTAAAAGAGAGAAGCCTTAGGCTATTCCATTATTCAAGCCACTCACTCTTGATTCCCTGCCCCTTCGGCTATAGAAGGTTAGAAAAGTTTTAAACGAAATGAAATAATAACAACTTAAACATTTCTATTATAGTACTGTATTGATTTCTATTAGAGTACAGTATTGAAAATATATCTATTCAGAGTTATCCAGCGTAGTGAAAAAATTGTAACAAGCAAGCAATATAAAAAGTTTTGAAATAACCATTGTATTCCAGGAAAATGAGTGGGAAGGTTTACTTTCATATTATTTAAAGCATTTAAGATTTGAAACATTGTTTCTCAGGAAGTTATTCAAATGCTTCACTAATCTGCCACTGAGTTTAATATTTTATGCGCTTTGAATTGGATCGGATTACAAGAGAACATTCCTGAAGCATTCGTGAATATATCCGGATCAAGGATTTGCGAGGAAAATTATTTACAGGTTTTTCAGAGACTATAGTACCTCATTATGTCATTAAAAATGCCAAAGACAGCCTCTGAAGTATAATAAATCTTGAAAGTAGTACCGCTAGACTTTGATGACACTTTTGAGGCAAATTTTGAGGTCAAGCCTATTGGTAAGTATTGTTTATGTATGTCCATCACAAAGTAGATTGTAAGTTTTCTTATCTAACGGAGTATGATTGATTCCATATGTTTCAATCTTAATTTACTTCCATATGAACTCTTTTGATTTTATTTCCACTTTCCGTTCCAACCGATAGCTCGCTCGTTTGATGTCGATCCACTCTTTTATGAATTTATCTGTCTGTATTTTTCAGATTACAACTCCCTCTCATCTCACTTTTAGGGGCTTATTTTTCCGCTGGCATTAGTCTATGACTTTTCATGTACTAATATAAAATATTATTTAGCCTAGAATACTTCACCCTTCCACCTTTACTTTTCTATTTCGATTCCCGGGTATCGATGTATTCGGAATGTCATTCATAGTTTCGACTCTTGGAGTATCTGCATAAATTTGTTTCAAAATTCGTATCCCTATAGAAAAACCGAAGCTGCAAATTACTACTGAAACTGCGGATACTATCATCTCTTGGGAGTGAACAGCTTCGTTTGAGGCCATGGAATTCCAAAACTGTCGGTTAAAGTTAAGGTTGTTTGAAATTCGGAGTAGGAAAAGCGCCAACACCGGAAAAAGCTTGGGCGTAGCTGAATTTAAGCCGAGCTCTACTGAGCACGTATTTCGTAGGAGCTGACACTTTCACGTTTGGAAACGACTTTGAACGGCGCATGAAACATTCTATGTAAGGCTTTTTTTCTGGAAATGAAAAAGCATAAATTAGTGTAACGATTGCAGGTCCATTAATTCAAAATATTAATTTTTATTTTGACATTTTCATATATCCCCGAATAATACTTGGTTTCCTGTCCCTGTCCAGGTACATATTCTTCGATTACCTGGGCACCCAAAATTCGAGTTATTCTTCTAATTAATCGTCATTACCTTCTGTTATTTTCCTGAATTAAATTTCTTGGATTTCGTTTGCATTTTAATTCCGTGATTCTTTATACCAACCATGACAACAAACTTCCAGTAAAATGTATTAATCGACCTTTTTACTATAGTGTCTAATTTCCTGCCTGCTGCCTATTTTTCAAGTTTCACGTATCACTAACACCAAATCTCATTATGAACTTACTTCCAGACGTTTCAACACAATTTTTTTCATTGATGTATCGATAAATGTTTTCATCAAAGTGATATTGCCAAGTGATTACTGTCTTTTCAATACCGAATCTCATAGAATGATTAAATGGGTATTAACTCTTTGAACTCTGGATTAAAATCTTCATTTCACCTTGATACCTTTAGTTGCATGTCTTTTAGTGAACTTATCTCAGAAATAATTCGGATAAAATCTACAGCACTTTGCGAAATTCAGTGATCAAAGGTACATTTTAAGGTCTATTTACTCAATGATTTAAATTGAACAATAAAAAAGGCAAACTTGTAAGACACGAACACCTTTGACATTGACACATTAGTGGCTTTCTAAATAACCAACCTGACAAGTCACCTTTTGCTCCACATTTAATTATGTGTGGCTCCATCAGTGATTTCTTCATGTCACATCCATGTCACTCGATATCGAATGAAAACCAATTAAATGTGTTAGAACAGTTAGAAATACTTAGTTGTAAAAAGGGCAAAGAGTGTAACATCGTCAAAGAATATGTTTCTGAGAATGATTCACCTATTCTCAATGTTGTTACTGTTACCCACTTCTCCCAACTCTCCCATTCCCTTTAATCCTCCTCTCCCCAGCCACTCTATTTTTGGAGAAAATTTTTTCCTTAAAATTTCATTAAATGCATAACTTTAACAAAGTAACAAGAAATAAAATTTGAAAATAGTCATACTGAGGAAATCTATCACAGAAAAACGTCGAAATAAACATTCCACTATAAAAATTTCCACAGATTATTGATTTCACTGATTACCTCGGTTTTAAGATATCTGTGGAAATGTGTAAACTATTTTTTCCTAAATTCTCCCAAGATTTTAATCTATTTCTCTGAAACCAGGGCTAAATCTGATAAGATACGTTCGTTTTACTTATATTTTACAAATTCTTCGGTAGCCTTGACCTCCTTATGTAAAGGTAAGTAAATGGTATCGTTCATGAGAATAATGTGCATGCATTTGAGGAAGAATTTTGGTTTTTGTTGCCTATTGTTGCATGCATTATTGTGATGATACGATGAAGCAATTGGAATTTATTTCGTATTCATTTTATCAAAACACGATAGCGGAAGATAATTTTGACGAATTATTTGTGTCAAAAGAAGTTTCAGTCCTTTTAGCGTTTCGATTTCAATTCAAATTTGTCAGATTTTTTTATTTCCAAATATGATAACATTAAAGGGTAAACTACGATCTTAATCGGTCAAACACATTAACTCATTTGCTTCAGTCCTGAAGAAATCATACTCGTAAGAGGATTTAATTCGTTTGCAAATTAATAACTTACATTTTTCTTTACTTGTCTCATAAAAATCATGCCTAAATGTATTATCCTCGATTATAAAGTTATCTTTCTCCGAAAATTCTGCATTACTCACATTTTAATTCATTGTGTAAATTTGTTAACTACGACCTTCAACTGTAACGAAACCGGTTCACAGTTCTCAAAGAGCAAATATGGGAGTAGAATTAGTAGAATGGAGTCGCCCTAGAACATAATGTATTTTTCGAGCAAATATTTGAGAACAAAGGCGTTCTATTAATTATGGCACCGCAGTTTATTTTAATTACGTTATCTTGAGAATGTTGACGTTCATTCATTTTCTTTGGCCTTTCGGCTCGCCTCTTTAAATTTTCCTCGTTCATCAGCACCGCTCTTTGTGGAGTTGTGGCAAATGATGATGTCGAACGTCGTCATCTGTAGTGCTGCTATGCCAACAAGGCAACCCTCTCATTAGGGTCTGTTGCATAAGAACAGATGATTCGGGACAAAATGTAATGTTCAACAGCAAGAAGAATCTCTGAGTAGCTAATTTAAAAACAAGGTTACAAAGTCAAAATATTTAAAGGTTATAACCTAACATTTCTTTGAATTGATTTTTGAAAAACGTGTTAACCGACTGGGTATATCTCAATGGCAACCGTTAATCGTGACACAGAAGTACATCGTGTTGTACGAGGGCAGTGTAGGATTCCGTCATGTGCCGGTTCTTTTTCTGAGACCTTTTGACGTTATAATCTGGAATGCTCATTATTAAAAGGAATAAATCTCTGATTTTTTGTTCGCAGGAGAGCACCCGGCGGCGATGCAGCACGGAGGGCAGCTGAGACTAGAGTATCCCTTCAGTGCCTTCCTGCTCAGCGTAGTGGTGGCTCTGTTCGGCTCCTGAGTGACACGGCTCTAGACCAAAAAACAAAGTATACACCTTGGTATCCCGACCCCATTTCCCATTGTGTACTAAAGTCCTACCCTTTTACATACGTCGCCCTACCGCTCTCTCTCCCTTTCTCTCTCTCTCTCTCACCCGCCAAACACCTAATCCATCGAAACACAGGCAAGCACACTAACAAAAACAATCTACTATGATATCCAAACTTCCCCATTGAAAGTCCCGCGATCGCTGGCGACATCCCCGTGGCTGACGAGGGTATCACGGAGGACGAGAAAAAAGGGCGAGAGAGAGAGTGTGTGTTGCCGCTCGTCTATTCCCTCGCATAATCCCTTTTGAAGCTCCGCCTGAATATAAAAAAGAACTGTCTTCACCGAGCACTCACGCGCAGTTATTCATACCCGCCCGCTCATGTTAAATTTCCTACGAGAGGTAAAAAATAAATGCGGAGGAAGAGGACGACTGCAGTCCATGTCACATTCATTTCCTGTCCGCTTCATTGGCTGCGTTTCGCTCAGTTTCGATTCCGAACGTCCGTGCGATATGTTTCGCGAGCGGAAAATTTTTTTCGATCAAAAAAAAATGAAAAACGTTTTCGGTTCCAAAATGTAAAGGGGAAATAATTTCCGCGCAGAAATCTCAGTCGCGGTATTTTCACCCCTTTTTTCCGGAATTTGCGGTATTATCAGCGAGTGTTTTTTTATTTTTTTGCCTTTGCTGTTCTACCCTTGCGTCAGAGTTCACGATCCGCGAGGTAAACGCTTTTTTTCCGCTCGTACACCTGTCCCTTAGTCAAAATTGGCAAAATGTAAAAAATAGGGAAATGGGATACATGCATGTTAATAGTTTCTGTTGACGGGATTTCATTAAATATGATAGCTTGATTGGACTCCTATTGAGCTAATGATATTTTTGGATGCGTTGATGAAGAAATTGCGGTCAAATAAGTTTTGCAATCAAATGAGAATTCGGTTGGTACTTTTAAAATGTTTTATCCTAAACTAGAGAGCATAGTCGCTTCAGAGAGACGTTAGCATTCGCGTCACTCCACGAAATTGGCGCTTCCATTTTTAAGTTTTCCTGCTCGTGATAAATGTGAAGGGAACAGACGAAAGGCAACACCAATGACGGCCCAATCCATCTTTCCCATTTGGAAGAAGCAAACAGAAACCTTTCAGACAAAAAAACGCTATATCCGTCGGTGTCGGCTATTTAGTGAAACTGGCGCGACATCTTGCGAGTGTTTACAGTAACAGAAAGGGATAGTACATACTTCTCAACTCTTCTTTGAAATTTTTCTCGTCTACTCGCCGATGTGGCGTCGCTAGCATCAACAATTTTTTCTACTGAAAAAGGACGGAGCTATCTTTTTGTGGACGTCAATGTGAGAAAACCCATCCCCACCCATCGCTTCTCACGAGAGAGAAGTCAAATAGGCGACGGCGTTTTCCCAGCTTTTGAATGTAAATATAACATAAAAACATTTAATTATCTGGTTATTGGTGAGAAAATGAGGTTATATCCGTGAGAGCGTGGAAGGCGATTGAGAGGAAAGTGCTAACCGAATGGGGAGTTTGAGACAGCGTTTTAATGTCGTGAAAAAAAACGATAAAGGTGACTGACTGGGAGTTATCCGCTGAGAGTGATGGCGAGATTCAATATCGACATCGCTGGCGATGAACTGTCCATGTTTCCTCCTCAATGTAATGAGTTTGAACGTGTGAGTGCGTCCCCCCATGAAAAGATTGCTCATAAAATCTCGGCAGAGTGTTTGCGTACGTAACTCGAGAAGTTTGCGAGCTGAGGGAAAACGAAATGAAGGGAGATAGGTGGTTGAGAGAGCGCCGTGTGGTCAAACAGCGTAGAAATGAGAGAGGGATTACGGATCGCAGCGGAAGAACGGTGCTAGTTGTGGAGGATCCACGAGTCCCTCGGGGAATCTCTCACTGGAAGAGAAAGGTATTTCCCTCACAGTGCGATATTGCTGCCTTCAAACCCTCAAAACATTTCTGGAAGCGAATCCGTTGTGCCTCATGTCCCTTGACAACCAAACACGGCACCACGAAAGAACGCCTTTCAAAAGCAGCCACCGCGGAGCACCAACGTGTAAGAAGAGGTAACAATAACACGGGCGTGAGAAAAAGAGGGCATCACACTTAGGAAGCGTGTCTCTGGTTTAAATAAGAGAGGGAGCTGTTCGCCGAAACCAGACATTCCTCGTGAGGATTCCCCAAAGGAGATGCCTCCTGGCGGAAGACAATGGAAGCTCCTTTCGCTGTTAACAGGGAGTGTCGTCAAGTGGGTGGAAGAGAGGCAAGAATCCCTTTCTCAAACCTCCCACAGAGTGAGGGCGGGGTCCTCACCCATTTCTTTCCTCTACGTGATTGCGACTAAGTCACGGATTGCTTCCGCCTATCCCCGCTTTTTATCATCACGCCCACGACTATCGTTCGCGCCTCCGCTGACAGGTGCTATAAACATCTGTAGTTTCGACGTGAATTAAGCCTTTCTTATGAAAATGTTCTTCGGGAGAGGGGCGGGACATTTTTAGCCAAAGGGAATCGAGTGACTTCGAAATACGTCTTTATACGTGTGTTATTTTAAAGAACCCAATTTTGAAGGCCAGAAAGCGTGAAAGAGAAATGAAACCCCTCTCTAAAAGGCAAGAAGACGAGATTTTTGCACGGGCGAAATTACAAAATCTGAATGTAATTCAAGGAATTTTTCTATGATCTTCAATGGTAGTTAAACACTCCCACGATCACTGAGACTTAGAAGGGAAGATCACGATACGCGATTCATTGATGATCGAAGAATTTTGCCCAAATATCTTCTTTTTTCGCGATGTATTATTGAAAAGACTTTATTTTACGTGTGGCACTGATAAAAAGAAGGCATCCTCATTGCAGCAACGTTTTTCCTCAACACTGTGATATAGTTTAATCAACCGATCTCAAATTTCCAGATCGAAATTGGACTGTTCGGTTCAGAAATCCACATTGCAAAAGAATTATTTGTGTTGCTGACTTTTCAAATTATGCTTATCTTTATGTTTCAAATTCGTTCCTTTTAATTCTGTATCTTCGTTTTCGATTACAAGTGTGAGAAAGATTGGATAAAATTCTGAACTTTTACATCGATCCCGTATTACGAGCAGTGAATATAAAATTAAAATAACATTTCCTGCCTTAAGCGTAAAAGTGTGCTTGACACTTAAACGAATTGAGTTACTCCACTTATCGGCCTAGACATAATGTAAGGCTTTCCATAAATTTTTGGAGCACAAGACATCTCTGTAAACACAACGTAAACACCTAAAGATTTAGCTGGAAGACGCGAGAAGGTTGGATAACCAAATGGAACTTCCACGAGAGGAATGCTGCGTTCCCGAAGGAGCAAGCACCGTTCTATACGCTGCATATTCAAGAGATCCGATGTCATCGCTGTGTGGTGAAGGACATCATTGAGATTGGGATTGGGGTAAGTTGACTTTTGAGCTCATTTACTATTATATTTTATTTTGGTAAATAGTTTAGCAATAAGATGATGAGCTTTGTAAATCATTATAGAATTCTTATCTGTTATTTTCATTCGCTATCGTGTATTCATATCCATATTCCCTGGAAAAGAGCACTCCACAAATGTTCGTCTCTTTGTTTAACGAAAAGTCGTTGTCTCCGGAAAAGCTGTCTTTGATGTCATTTAACTGCTTAGCTTAACTAATTGCTTGTATGTATATAATCTCCAAGAAAACCATAGCCTTAGGAAGCTATTGTTACTTGTAGTAAATTATCACCCAACCAACTACGAATATAGCTATAATATTTTTTCATCGTAAAAAATCGTTTTCACACATGAAAGACAGCAAGCGAACTGATCTTATCGAAAATAAATTTTGGTCATAAAAAATACCATTTGAAACAAAGATCAATGACGTAAAAGTAACAACAATGCAAAGAATATCTATATATCCGTTTTCATAGGATATTGCTCGCAATACGACATAGTATTACTACATATATAAAAGAACTTATTATTTGTATCTACCATTGCTTAAAACGGTCATTGCGGTCCAACTCCCGCCAAAGGTCCATCAAAGTATAGAATGAAGATCTATTTATTCAAAATTATAGTAAGATGAAATAGAATCAGAGATGTTGTATATTTAAAGGTTTATGTGTTTGATTGAAAAAAAGGCAGCAGATCCAGCAAAGATGATGGCAAACGGGCTTGATCACGGAGTTTTAAAGCTTCGTGTTCTTTATTGGAAAACGTTCCAAAGACCGAAAGGTATCTTCGAAGAGATCCTTTTCCCATTCATGCAAACTACGCAAATGCGGCTTCTCCCTAGCATGTAACGTAGATGTTCACTTTTTTCTCCTCCAACATCTTTTCTCCTGGATTCCATCGCTACCTATCCCAACTCTACTTCTCGAGTTTCCACCAACACAACTCCTCCCTCTTTTCTCTGTTCCTTCAGCAAAAATACGCCTCCAAACCGTCCTCCGGTTCGTCTTTCTTCTCCCCGTCAACGTTCCAATTTCCATTCGTCCCTCAAAAAGACTTTAACCTCAATTCATGGAAACCACTGAAACCTCGCGCTTGCCTTATGTCGTTCCATCCCCAAATTTAGATTCCAAAAGAAGATCATCGGTGACTTGGAGAAGACGTAAACGGGATCGCATGTCGAAAAATGCATCACAAATATTACAAAACCGTGTGTACCCACGCCTTTGTTATTTAAGTTTGATGAATACGAATATCTCTCTTTAAATATCTATGCTTATTTCCTTTTGGATACTAGGCGCAAATACATTAAATATTTTTGCGGTCATCAAAATATTAAGCCACTGAGTTAAAGCCAATAATAAAAGAGGGAAACCATTTGGTAAAATAATGTAAGATAAGTTGAAGGGTCTTACTGTATTCAAAGGTCCGTACTTGTGTTTATTTCAGAGGGTATACATGTATGCAAGAAATATTGAAGCTACGTAAACGTTATCCTTGTTTTCACATAAACATTTGTGTTCCTAAAACTGAATTCTAAACTCGTCCTTTAAATATTAGCTAAGACAATAGAAACAGCTAGATGTTAGAGGTTTATTTTGGGGATAATTTTGTTCAATTATGATCGATGAATTCGGTATAATTATGTATACGCTTGCCAATATGGAGTAGGTTCCATATTGCAACCTTTTCAACGATAAAAATATTCAAAGATATAGCCGAGAAAATCATCTAGTCATTTTATGCTTCAGTTTCACTAAGATGTAATCGCATAAATTAATGAGAAGAAGTTTTAAAATAAACGCCGACGGGAAAAGGAATGATGAAGTGACGATGAGGGATTAGTAATGAACAAGGAATGCGGATTTAAGAAATTGAGAATTGCCTTGCCTTTCCCCACGGGTGAAAATTCCGAGGCAAGGCAAGCGAAAGAATGATGACTTGCCTACTTCAGTACTTTATGCCCTATATATCCTCGTAATTGATATGAAAAGACTAATAATCACCGCGAAGAAAAGGAAAATAAAATGGAAACGGGTCGTTAGGTTATCAAAAGTCTTTTCAATGATTCAAAGTTCCGAGGCGACTCATTTCTGCACCACCTTCAATTTCAGTTTCTAACCAACTTCACATCCTTTTCATTCTACTCGATTCCTTTCTGCTTTCTCTTCTTTGGTGGTTTCCTCGCTTCCTATGAAAGGCTACGGAATTGCGCGATGAGGACCGATGGTGTTTTTATGCTTTCGACGGACGGTCGTAGGTCAACGCCCTCCCTTCGCCGACGATTTCACCGTAAAAGGAATGTTGCTTGCTTGATGCGAATCCCACGTTTACTGCAACTCGTATACGGGAGCTCCCGGTTAATAATTTTTGTCCAAATTACGGCGCGCACGGCCGCTCTCCATGATGAGAAGGGAGCGCGCCTGCATGTCAATAGGTTTTCTCTCGTAATTTTCCAAGGACTTGACGTTGCGCCGACTAAAATTGAGGTTTTATATTCCCTGGCGAAAGTAAACGGCACGGGTGAAGTTGTTTGGTTTTAGTATCCCAACGTGCTTACAAATCGCAATTAAATGAATTTATCTTCCAGGTTTGTTAAGCAATTCGCTGAGTTTGCGAATTATTGTAGGCGAAAACTCGAAGCGGAATGGGAATACAGGTCTTCATGCACGGAGAGTGCCAATAAAGTTTCGTAAATTAATCCTCTTCATTAAATACAATTAACAATAATACCAGCGCAAATGTAGATTCATATGTTTGACGAGATAATGTGCTTCAAAACTGCAAATTAAAGGAGGACTTTATGTTTCTGATTTACCTCGCGCGGAAAAATTTCTTTCCTGCCTGTATTCCACGAATGATTACATTTTCATCTTTTAAACGATGAATATTAATGCAATTACTACCGTAATACGAGTCTTCTTACACTTCAAGGACTCGTTCTTAGCAGATGCTTAGCGTTTGAGTATTTCATATATTAATTCTTCTATTCTTATTTCATCTTGATATTTTTTCGGAGATTTTAACTAATAAAATATTTCACTATTTCAGAGGTTATCATGACCCTAATACTGACAAGAAAACATGGATTAGATAGCTTTAAATAATCATTCAGAATATTTTCTATGCCCTTTCATATTTGTTTTTGAAACATCTCATTAAATAATTTTCTTTTTTTTTCTATCAGAATGATAAGCTAGGATTCCTCCGCTGTTCATGTGAAATGTACGCATCTCGCTTTTGGTTCCTTTATTTTCCTCTTTTATACATATTTATTGAAGGAGTTTCGGTCTGTTTTTTGGGATATTTTGAGATGACCTTTTCTCAATCTTTACTGTAGATGGATCAACTGCCGAAAAATCCTCTTTAATTCTTTTATGACTTACATCCTTCAAACATTGGTTTACAATCAGGAATATGTGCATTTAACCACATCCAATTAAATACTTCCACTCGGAACTCCTTTAAGCAATTAAATACAAAACAGGAAGATGTAGTTTTTATCAATCACTGTTAGGCTTTTCAATTCCCTGAGTAAAATCAGATTGGTTCCGTTTACATTCCTGTTGAAATAAATCGTTTCTGAAGAATAATTTTTTTTATACAATATCTATCTCAGAAATTTCTCAGCTATGGCTCGCCATTTTGACATGTTGAATAGTGGTGGAGTGTAATGTAGTGGTGATCCATTTGTTTAGAAGAGGAATACATTTATTTTCATAGAATGGTAATATAATAAAACAGCTCACAAATATTTAGTAAAGCACCGAGAGTGGATTTCGAAGAAAGAAATCACTTGTCAAGTGGCAAGTTGTCTGATAACTGCAATTCTTCCAGAAGGAAATCCGCGGTGAAAAGATCCGGCTATTCCATACTCCAACAATTCATGGGATTTCGACGACATTTTCACTCGGAAATTTCATCCATTTTGGATGTAAAATATTTCCTATTCGCAGCTTCACAAACTTCTCTAAACGCTTTCGATAACTCAACGGGAATTATATTTTCTCCTTCCTTTCACTTGTTTTGCTCAAAGCGGACCCTAGAAAGATGGATGGGCATCATTATGCCGCAATAGAAGCTTCTCTTATTGGAGAGCATCAGCGTCGGTTGCTTAAAAATGGAGGCCAAGGAGCAATACACCACCCACCCAATCTTCCAAAGAGGTTAGACTCCTCTCCCCACATTCCCATGATCCCCCGCAACTTCCCCTCTTACCATCGCTCCGGGTCCTCCTTCCGGTCATGAAGGTGGTCTCTACGAACCGCATTCCCCTCACCGTTCACTTCAAGCCATCGTTCACCATCTCGCAATCTTACCTCCGACACTCCCTCATAACTCCCTTCCTTCAAACTTTCTGCTGACCCAAACTCCACCATCGGCCGTTTCCCTTCCTAACTTGAGCAAGTTTGGGCATCGTATGGATCTAACCGATAGCTTTTGATTAAACTGAACTCCTGTTCTTGCCAAATTCCGCTTTTGCTGAGATATTATCAAGGTATTAAATTCTATTCATTTCTGCGGCTGGTTTTTGCTTGCATCACGAACAAAAATATGATTTGTAAAATGTATCCTTCAATTTCCTTGTAAGAGGTTGTTAAGTCCTACAATAGACTCTTGCTTCCAGGGCCGGTTTTATGAACATAAAAGAGCTGCTTCTTGAGCAGCTTATTCCCATATTGTTGCAAGTAGAACTTTCATGAGGTCACTTCCCAATTTCCAAAGCCTCAGATCAAAATATGACTGGACAACTACCACCCTAATCCCAAAAAATTCTTACTTCGCATCTCTTTATATAGACGCTTCTCCGGATATATATATATATATATATATATATATACATATAGGATACTAAAGGTGAGGCCGAAGGAGTTGCCTCACAGAGCCGCCAATTTCTTTGCCGTTAAGTCCCGGGTTTGGACACCTAGGAAAGAAGCGGACATCCACCCTAGGCATCATGGGTTCGATTCTAGGAGGCCCCAAAAACCCTATTTTCCCATAAGAATGCATTGGACGGGTTTTCTTACATTTTTCGGAAATTTTTTTTCGTGTACTTCCCGTAAAGATAGGGAATTGAAATTTTAACTGCGAATGCAGGAAGTGATTCTCTTCCGCGTACTGAAAAGACCGCTCCCAAAATGATCGTAGGTTCGACGCTAGGTCGATGTAAAACATTCAAAGGACTTAATTCCCAGGGACCAGGGAAATTAAAGGTATTTAATTGCTTATCTGAAGCAGATTACACATCTGGTCTGCACATTTATCGCATTCTCCCAGAGATACCGCCCCTTTCAACGGGTTTCCTATGGGATGCGTGATAAGCGTTCCCTTTTGACGTAAACAGATTGTCATTTTTTTCTAAAGCTGCCGACGATTCCATTATAGGGAGCCCCAAAAACGGTACTTTTCCCGTTTAAATGCATTGAGCGCATTTTCAAAAATTGATTTAGCGTATTTTGCATTAAGATACAACGTTGAAATTTACGGAGTGGTAGAATGTATTGTTGCCTTTTTTTTGACGCATGAACATTATCGCTAATGGCTCCAGGTTCGATGCTAAGTAAATTCTTTATGCCAAAATTTCAGAAAATCATTTAGGGTATTTCCCAATAAGATAGAACGTTCAAATTCACGACATCGATAGAGCGCAAACACCTCTATAGTATACCTAAAGGTTTTTACCCTGAGAGTCCTTAGTTCGATTCTAGAGCAATTCGTATATCATAATTTCAAGAATTCATTTAGGGTATTTTGCGTTAAGATAAAAAGCGTAATTCACGGTGTTGTTAGAATAGATGACGGTCTATCAAATGCCGTAGAGATTTTTTCCCTGTGGGCCCAGGTTAAATCCCAGGACAATTCAAACGACCGAATTTTCAAAAATTCGTTTGGGTATTTCCCGGTCAGGTAGAAGTTTGAAATTCGCAACATCGATTGAGGATATGGATTTCTATCGTTTGCCGTAAAGATATTTGTGCTATGGGCCCATGTTCAAAGCTAGGAAAATTCTTATGGACGTATTTTGAATAATTCGTTTAGGGTATTATAGTTGGTGGATGACAGTCCGTTTATAGCAGGCGGAGTATTGTAGGTGGTGCATAATGCTTTAGTTAATCTATCTTATGTTAAGCTTGCAGTATGCAAGCTGCTTTCTCTCGTAGTGTATATTCGTAATGGAATATCGAATTTGTCCAATTATCAATCCTTAAATATTCGTGGTCAATTAATAAAACTTGATTTAACTGAAGGATTATTTTAGAGGAACTGAATTGCTTTCAAAGCCAAGGGTAAATCCAGAGCTAATATTTAATTTCACTCGACCTGCATTAGTGCTGCGGTAGTAACGGACATTGTTTTTCTTGCGGAAGAGAATACCGACAACACGTAAGGACTCGAAGCAGATATGTTTCACAATTTCGAGATTATTTTGCCGAAATATCATTATTTCTCTCTTTCTGAGCGTTAAAATTCGCAATCCGTAATTTATATAGTTTCAAAGTAAAGGAGAGAAAGGTACCAGAATCTTTCCTGAAACCAGAACGGAGGAACGTTTTTTTATTTGAAGAAAAATAATCAAACTTCTAAAATATCAGTAACCAGCCATGATTTTCTTTGCTTGTTAGTAGAAGTATCATCAGCGGCTGGTAAAAATTCATGCTGCACACACACCTGTCTTTTTACCTGTTCGTTTCAAACGCTCACACGAGTTTGTTTGCTTAGGGCACAGAGAGGCTTCCACGAGAAGAGATTTCCCTCCTCTCATCCCTCACTCCATCGCGAACGGTCAACTTCGGACTCAGCTTCGCTCCACTCCACGTTCACTTTGACCGACTGAATTTTTCATAACTATTCCGCTCGCATCACTTATTCAGAAGGAACTGGTTTCCACATTGCTTTCCTTTTTTATATATTCGGCTTAATCTATTTTTCCTGAAATTTCCATTCCCTAGAATCCTGTTCCGGATAACGCATTTCCCACCACCGGAATCGAATTTATTTCTCGGCGCTGCATCTTTTCGTCTGCGAATGTGTGAAACCGCTTGAAAAACATTCGCATCGATCGCCCAGAATCTGTATCGCTGATGGAAAAGGGGGGTCGTGCAGATCAAAGCGCGATAATCGAACGTATTTCGAATCCATTTCCTATTGAATTTTGGCCGTACATACGTTAAAGACTTTGAAGGAGGTTGAAAACAATGTCGTCCGAGCGAATCTTTAGTAGAATCAAATGAACAAAATTCTCTTCAAATTCAGAAAGCGGATGACATTAAATTTCCGTAGTTTCAGTATTTTTACATGCATTGAACTTTACAATTAAAGATCTCCGGAATGACACGTCTAAATGTTCTGGCACAATATCTTGATTGGTTAAAGCAAATAACCGGCAATTGGAAGATCCGGTTCGACTACCGATCCTGCGAAACATTTTTATGGACGTATCTTCTCGGCACATTGTGATATTTAGCATAACTATATATAAATTGCTTTTTTTAAATTCCTAGGTGCACGCATTTAGGTGCCAAGTTACATATACCCCTTTTCTTGTGTGCTATCCTTAAGGGGGATTCTCCTTTCCAATACTTTATACGGCCAATCCCTCAACGAGGACGTTGGCAATGGACGATAGCATGTAATCGGACGAAACCACCTCGCCCTTGCCTATAAAGTCTCCAAGAACGGTATGGGAGAATGTTCTGGCTCGATAGCTTAATCGGATAAAGCGTCCGCTGGGAAAATAAAACATTTACTTATTGTTCTAGTAAATTACTTCTAGAGCCACTGATAGTGCACTCAGTCCGATATATTAGTTCGAAAGATTTACTAGCGTTACCGTCATAATGACTATTTCCTATTTTAAGTTCAATAGCTTGTTCTTGACGTACCTTATTCACTTCAAAAATAATTTTAAACATTAAAATACGTGTTATGAGTAAGTACACAAGAAGAAATGAATTTCTGGTATTGTAATTTCTAACTCGTTGAATATTTGATACTTATTAACTCTGGTAAAAATTCTTGAAATATTTACTCGAGACTCACATATCCAAGTAATAAAGAAACCAACTCTTTTTTGTCTATATTTGATGTGTTTTCTCATGTATGTTAATTTAATGGTGAATTCAATAGTGGCGATGAATTATAATTAATAGGTTTTATATTGGAGGAGGAAGTTGGGGAACTTTTCCTTGAGTTATTTGGAGGAATAATCTGCACAAGGGATTCCGAGAACATTTTCCGATAAGAAGAAGTGGTTTGCGAACATTCGTCTAGACTCGAGCGCAAAAGATGCCAAGTAAGTTAGAATTTTAGGGATAATGGTAAATAGGAGGGATAAATTCTTCAGGATTTCGCGACTGAAAGAAAAATCGCCGGGGAAAGTGGAGTGTGGGAAAAGGTTGTAAACGGAGATCCCGTCAGATTCATCTCCGTCGGTGACTATCCGAAGAGAAGAGAATACAGGATAAAAGAAGGAAAGAGCAGAAGGAACAAGAGCTGGGAAAAGAAACTTTTAGGCCTTTGAAATAACAAAAGGCTGAACTTTCCTTGTTTTATGTTCCTTCTCCGAGCCTCATGCATCCCTTCTCTCCTTCTAACTCTTAGAACAACACCCTCTCGCTTGCGTCCACTCTTCCATTCCCCCTTTCTTCTCTTTCGTAGATCATCATTGGTACCCTTTCTCATCTTCCCTTGCTTACGACTCTTTTTCTGTCTACTCTCCGAGGTTTCTATTGATCGATTTGGGTCCATAGAATCTAAAGGATTCTCATTTTCTTACGCTGCATAAGATACCCTCGATTCTAGACTTATGACGTCTCGTCACACAACGTCTCGATTTACGACTTTTCGTTTTATGGCCTTTCAATTTCCGAACATAAGTCGTCTTTCAGAAACTTGCAGCACCAGATCAGCCCATAAGAGAAAAGTCTGCATAGCTCGTTAATCAAGAAGTAATTGGCATTCCTTTAAGATGTGCTTCCTTGAAAGTGATCCCGTAAAGTTAAGAATCATTACCGAAGAATTTATTGGTTGAGTAATCGAAGTGCGATATAGATTTCTAAAAATTGAGTCTTAAGTTGAATGATTCTTCAAAGGAAACGTTGTCTTCTGATCTCAAAAAGTCGGCTTTAAGAAAAGGCTGTTTTGACTTTATTTATTAATTAGTAATGATATTCAAAGAGATACTCTCCTCTCTTCTACGCTTCAATACTCTCTGGATCATTAAACGAAATATCGAGGAAGAGAAAAGCAAAATGTTATGCATGGAATGTACGTAGCATAATATGGATTAGAGGCTTGGACAATCAATAAGGATGACAATGAAATACCAGAAGCTCTGAAGATGCTGATATGGAGAGGAATGGAAAAAGTGAGGTGGTGAGATAGAGTGGGTAAAAAACTTTACTGTGAAGAGATTGGTGCAGAGAGGAGAGGCATAGAAGAACAGCACACGAGGAAAGCCCACCAATCAGGCAGAAAAACACGAGAGAATGTTCAAAAGAGTTACGTATAGTAAACGTTGCATCTCAGTGACCTGGGGAGATTTTGGTGATGTTTTTGATGGACACGAAAAATAAAAATCGCACTAATGAGAAACGAATCGCTAAAATAAAACAGTAATGATGCCATTTCAAAGAAAGAAAGTAAAGGATATCCTAAATAAGAGAAGGAAAGGTGAGCCACCTGATAGCCATGTGGGTAACGCGTTCTTCTTCGGTAAAAGCGGTTTTGGGTTCGATTCCCCGTGAGGGCTTACTTGCAAAATGACCTTAGCTGTCGAAGCACTTTTAAAATTAATACTTCTTCTACTAAAGAATGCGTTTATCATAAGGTAGACTTTCGTTTAACTTTTCATCATAAATCGTGACATTCATATTTTTTGAGCTATTTTCCTAGCTGTTAAAGCAGCGAAACAACCATCAAAACTTATTTTCCTCTCCTGATTACAATATAATTTATAATTTTTCCTTCCAAATTCAAAATTTTCATTCAAGACTTCCTAATGTAGGCCTTCCAATTAATAGTCGACTTCTGAAAATGTTCGACTATGCGTATGTTCCTATAGGGTTAGTTTTTCTCTCGGAGTGAAACGCTGTTTCCTAATTTATCTTCCCTCCTATCATACCTTCATTTCTCTCTCACTCTTTATATTACCATCTACCACTCACCCCCTTTCATATTTCCCTTCGAATTTTTAATTTCGCTGTAATTTTATAAGTTTCATTATTGCCCCGATCCTCTTTCATAAACCTCTTACAGAAGCTAATCCTTTCTTTCGGCTTAAATGTTTGCTTCTCACTGGCAATTTGTTTCCTTTCATGAATATTCTCCGTAGAAATTAATACTAGGCTTAGGAAAGAGCAATTAAAATCTTTAACTTTTTCGACTTACAAAAAGGAAAGGGTCTTCAATACGGCTGTCTCACCAAGATTCTCTAATATTTAGAATGTTAATACTGAGTTCAATTACGAAATGCAACATTTTCTTCAAATTTCTTCACTCCGTTTCAGACTTACTGACCGAGGAGCTTAGATTTCATTATGAGCTCTATATGGAACTATTCAATGATAGAATGAAATGATGATACACGAGGAAAAATGGCGGCGGAGGATTGGTCTAGACCTGTTTATTCACAGCAATCCTATTTATGTCATAGCATTCATTATATATCTCCAAAAACATCCATAGGTTTTCTCATACATTCTTTATTCTATTCAAATTTAACTCTTTTTCACTAATTTAAATCATTCTTACCGCAATTAAGTTTATAATTCGCATAGAGTATTTCAAGTACATTCAAGACAAAATAAGAATCTACTTTTTAGTTGGAATGATATGTGACATTCACTCCATTTTCCACCCCTCTCTTTTCTTTTCCTCGTGCAGCTGCAGTGGTTTATTTTATCGTGTAATCTGATTACTCCATTAAGCGTGAAATTACTCCTCTTTTCTCCACATGAGCAGGTAGTCAAACTTACCTTCCATCTTCTGGGTGTTTTTGTCTCAACGAGAAAACATTGCGAATGGGTGCTTTGAATCCTTTTACGAGGTGAGGAACGCCGCCTCGTATTTCAGCGTAGCGATGGCGGGTCGAGAGATATGCGACGCGGCGATGAAGGGAGGGAAATTTTGCCCTTATTATTCCATTTAAAAAAGGGAAATTAAACATATCCCTCCTAATCTCGTTGAACAATGCACAAGTTACGAGACGAGTTCGGGTTAGTCGGTTATTAAAAACGCCGTAAAATATGTTCCCTTAGCTGCGAGTCAAAAACACACATAGTTATTTTTTTATAGTATCAAAACAGGAACCAAAAGGTTTATGTGTACTGAATTATCTCAATGTAGATAAATAAGCTGCATCTTAAAGTAATGGCAGTAATTTATTACTATCTAGGTACGAATTCAGTTTTACGTCCAGCATTCCCGGGAATCGTTATCATCATCATAATACTCTAAATACTCACTTTAACTAATTAACAATTTCCCCCCTGCCACACGCCGGAAGGCGGCTTGCAGGGTATTTATGTAGATGTAGATTAACAAACTTCCGCATCCCCAGTTTAATTCCATGTTTCAGGATGAATATGAAAACAGTTCCCGTTATAAGTATTTAATTTAGTTGTTTGCAAGAGGTAATGATTAATTCTTCGTAAGCTATTCATTCTTTCTTCGAAATGGATGTGGGAAGGCATAACTTTGTGGAAAGCCATGAATATAAACATACTTTGTTATTTCCACAATACTTTTATTTACGCGACAGGTATTACTTCCGCGGATGTATCATCAGATAACATCAACATTTTTCCAAAGGTGTATTCATTCTCAGTATTAAATAATATAATCAGCGAAATGGATCGTTCCCCATCTAATTGAAAAGGATCTCGATTTCTCTTACGTATGTTTGCAAGCTATGTATTTTGATTTATATTCTTGTTCCACTACGTTTCTTTGCCTACCCATATTAAAATTTGTATTCTTTTCCAAGCCTGTTTTTCTCAAATTGTTTGAATATTATAATCATACTTCCCAAATCAAATCAGAGGTTTCATATGGCGCAATAGAATATTCGTTAGGAGCAATTAGATCTTGCAGTGGATGTAGTATATAAGAAATTCGTTCCATTAACATCGTGGAAGTTGATATAAAAAACGTAAGAGGAGGAGATAAATAGAATATATGACTATACTGTATAGAATTCACTTTCCAAACTTAAATAGAAATTTGACAAGGACTTACGGATTCTTAGGTAGATAATTCCCAATTAAATAACATTTTGATTTAGTGGTAAATTAACGAGAATTGATTAGATATTTATTTAGGAATCTAAGAATGGGATTTTATCAACATACTGAAGCACAAACAAACTGCGTATCTAAAAATGTTTAAGAGTGATAATACGATGGAAATGGTGAATCTTGAGAAGGAGCAGTAAGTATATAGAGAAAAACCTATAGTTTGTAAGGAAAATGACACTTTGTCTTAGTAAGTCTTAGTACTAACGTTATGGAGTTCCACACAGTGACAGTCAATTGATTTTATAATGGAAAACATATAGTTTGACAAATATTAGATTTACGCTTCCAGTATCCAATATAAAACATCAAACATTACATCAAATCTCTTGTAGATTATGACAAAATATTGCTATCTAGAGGGTTTACTTCTGCATAATGTTATCTATCTCTTAATCAATATTTATTAACGATTTGTTTCAATTATAAGCTAAATTCACAATTCTATGCTAAATATATTCAATTATAAGTTAAATGCCACACTTCTCAGAGTAACGGCGCAAAAGAATCTGGGCATAATCATTGATTTTAAGCTTCTTTTTCCTAATATATACATTGAAAATAAAATAATCACGACATATCCATCTTAGGATTCCGTTATCGTTTTCTGACCTTACCGACCCTTTGGCTCTTTCCATTTAGTTTTCCTCCTTTATCCTTCCTATTTTATCCTACCGTTACCCTATTTGGTGCATGTCAAATGCTACTCGTCTTTACTTCTTGGATAGAATAGCAAACTTTTTTCTCAGAATTGTGAAAACCAGAGTTTCTTCTCTCAGCAAATCTTCTAATATTAATATAATATCTTCTTTTTCCTTGGAATCTCTTTCTTCCAATCGACATAAATATGACTTTCCCTTCTTATATTCACTGCTTGATTCCCTTTCTGACATTTCTCTCTTAACTTCTCTTCCTAATTATCGTGTTCCTAGCAGATCTACTTGTTTGACATCCAACAACTCTCAACAGTTCCCTTTCCTTTCGTTTTCCTTCCTTGCTGAATTCCTATCCTCCTCTTGTTGATCATGTTTCTTCACTTACAGGTACATTTATAAAATAATCTTTACGTTACGCCAGATCATTGGAATTGCTGCCAAACTGTTTTGTTTATTCTCTTGCTTATTGTTCTACCATTATCTTTTTCTTCTTTTCTGTTTCTGTTTTGTTATTGTCCTTAGTACATCATCACTTTAAATTGGCATTTTTCCCATGATAAATAATTAAATGATGCCGCCGATAATTATAAATCTTGTTACTGCTATCGATAGCTTCAGAGTTAGAAATAGTTATATTAAGTCGACATAATTTCATTGCATTTCAATTGCAATTTAAATTAAACTAATACTTGAAGAAAAGCTTCACAACCATAAAATTGAATTATTTTGATATCTTCATCAATTCATTAATCATAATTCATATTCATACATAATAATATATACACATAAATATATATTAACATATTATTTTTAGGTGCCGTATGGGTATTGGTTTCCATATTAGTTTTGTAGAATCTAAAATATTTCATCAGCTGGGTCATCGCAAGCTTAAATTAGTTCTGAAAGAAAATATAATATTTAAAATTGTTGTTCTTTTGTCATTGGAGATCTTTGCTGATTAACTCCGTTCATTTTGCATAATTTATTTTATAACCCATGTTTCTTAACAAATATTCACGTGTCACGATTGTTGTCACTCACCTATGGAAATTATCAAATATCATAAAGTTATTGAAATATCATGGATTCTACATTACCATATCTCATAATTTATCGGGCGATGATATTCGTTTTCCAAATTCAACTCTAGTTGACGATTATCTGTTTCAAGAGCGTTACTATATTCTCACAAAATAATAGTGACAAACATAAAACTAAGAATTAACAGAAGAAAATCAGCTCTTACTCTGTGGTAATAATTGAGACAAAAGTGCTTCATGAAAGAAAATTTATAAAACCACAAAGATATTCTTTTTATTTTTAGTTTAAATATTCCTATATCTCATGGAGCAGAGAAAGAATTTTAATAAGATAAATAAAGGGGTTCTTCCTTCTCTGGAAAGGAAGGAATCAGGCTATATGATAAATTATTCTTAGTGAGATATTATTTCAGTGTATTCATACAGAATTGAGGAAGAGCTGTCGAATCGTGGCAGATCAACTGTTAAATTGTGCAGTTTTAATTGATTCAATTTGCATATTTGTCCTAATTTACGATATTTTGCCAGATTATCAAACAACTTATCTGAACTCTGAAGAATGACAAATCTGATGCTGTCTTGCTCAACTTTGTGGAAAAGTACCATATCCAAGAAAAAGACGATCTTGTACTTCCAGAAATAAGTGGAAATTTCCTAATTGAAATGTGCTTTCACTCAAAGCAGATTCTTGCTGAAAAAATAATTCAAATTCCATACTACTAAGTTATGCATATTGTACCTAGAATTAATAGAAAAAGCTGTTATGAGTGAAAAATGTGGTAAATGCTATCAACTATGCTGTTAATTGCTGTTAGCGTTTTTGCCCTAAGCTAACGTTTAAACTGATACTCCATAGAGTTCATGAATATGGATAAAACCTCCCGAACGCAGGGTTCATAATTCCCTAAGCTCTCCTTGAGAATATATGCATTACTAAAACTGCCGATTTGAAATTTTTAATATTTAAGTACATTCAAGACAAAATAAGAATCTACTTTTTAGTTGGAATGATATGTGATATTCACTCCATTTTCCACCTCTCTCTTTTCTTTTCCTCGTGCAGCTGCAGTGGTTTATTTTATCGTGTAATCTGATTACTCCATTAAGCGTGAAATTACTCCTCTTTTCTCCACATGAGCAGGTAGTCAAACTTACCTTCCATCTTCTGGGTGTTTTTGTCTCCACGAGAAAACATTGCGAATGGGTGCTTTGAATCCTTTTACGAGGTGAGGAACGCCGCCTCGTATTTCAGCGTAGCGATGGCGGGTCGAGAGATATGCGACGCGGCGATGAAGGGAGGGAAATTTTGCCCTTATTATTCCATTTAAAAAAGGGAAATTAAACATATCCCTCCTAATCTCGTTGAACAATGCACAAGTTACGAGACGAGTTCGGGTTAGTCGGTTATTAAAAACGCCGTAAAATATGTTCCCTTAGCTGCGAGTCAAAAACACACATAGTTATTTTTTTATAGTATCAAAACAGGAACCAAAAGGTTTATGTGTACTGAATTATCTCAATGTAGATAAATAAGCTGCATCTTAAAGTAATGGCAGTAATTTATTACTATCTAGGTACGAATTAATTTTTACGTCCAGCATTCCCGGGAATCGTTATCATCATCATAATACTCTAAATACTCACTTTAACTAATTAACAATTTCCCCCCTGCCACACGCCGGAAGGCGGCTTGCAGGGTATTTATGTAGATGTAGATTAACAAACTTCCGCATCCCCAGTTTAATTCCATGTTTCAGGATGAATATGAAAACAGTTCCCGTTATAAGTATTTAATTTAGTTGTTTGCAAGAGGTAATGATTAATTCTTCGTAAGCTATTCATTCTTTCTTCGAAATGGATGTGGGAAGGCATAACTTTGTGGAAAGCCATGAATATAAACATACTTTGTTATTTCCACAATACTTTTATTTACGCGACAGGTATTACTTCCGCGGATGTATCATCAGATAACATCAACATTTTTCCAAAGGTGTATTCATTCTCAGTATTAAATAATATAATCAGCGAAATGGATCGTTCCCCATCTAATTGAAAAGGATCTCGATTTCTCTTACGTATGTTTGCAAGCTATGTATTTTGATTTATATTCTTGTTCCACTACGTTTCTTTGCCTACCCATATTAAAATTTGTATTCTTTTCCAAGCCTGTTTTTCTCAAATTGTTTGAATATTATAATCATACTTCCCAAATCAAATCAGAGGTTTCATATGGCGCAATAGAATATTCGTTAGGAGCAATTAGATCTTGCAGTGGATGTAGTATATAAGAAATTCGTTCCATTAACATCGTGGAAGTTGATATAAANTTTAATATTTAAAATTTTTGAATGTTAGCTTTATATTTTCTATGATGGCGTTATTATAGTGTATGCTAACTTATATCTTTTTGTCAATATGCTTGCGATTCCTTCTTAAGATTCGACCGTCCCAAGTTATTATCACTCGTTAAACTTTTAAAAACACAGTTCCAAAAAGAGACATACTTCAATGTGCTTATAAAATTTCATTCTTAAGTTTCTAAATTACATTCAAACAAAATTTCTGATTTCTGTGGAAATATAAGATTGCCTTCTTCTTGAATCTGGAGGAGAACTTCAATTTATTTGCTTGGGAGGATTTTATATGACGAGCTAGTGCATCTCTGAAGAATTTTAAGACATAAGCTACGTAAAGTTCTCGGAATATTCAAGCGTATTTAGTGCTCATTTTACTCAAAAATACAATTAAAGAAGATTTAATAATACGTCCCAGCCTCGCTTGCTAAAGAAAATTAGAGTTCTCTTCCTGGAAACTGCGTTATTTTAAAAATTCGTATCTTCGGGTTACAATTTCACTCCTAAGATGGACTTATATACCTTATTCTCCTCGTACTATGGAAGAAATGGCTTTTCATACATTATACTAATCCACCTGCTGGTTCCGTAGTACGTTCTCAGCTCGAAGTATTACACAAAAAATATGAACTTTTACGCACTGCATCGCATATGCAATCCAAAAGAAGAGAAGATTTCATTAAATACACTTAAACTATGTATTAGTTTAAACTTGATACTCTAAATTCATCTATATTCTCTTATAGAAGGCAAGGGAACATCAAAATCACGTCAATCACGTAATCACGTCCTTCATTTCATACACAGCATGTCATTTGTTTTATCGCTAAATGAATCGTAATGAAACATTTTGGATGATTATTTTTATTGAAACTCAAAAGCTTGTTGATATTAAAGGTGAGTGATTTTCGGGATAGGCTATTAGTTGATTCTGATTTAGAGGAAGTATTTTATAAACTCGAACAAACAACTCGAACTCTTCTTTCGAACAAATTGCCCATACCCATCGATGGATGTTATGAAATTAAGAGAAATATTCGCGAATTTTTCTTATTTTCTCTATAACTATAATACTAAAGAATAAATAACTATAATAATATTAAGTATGTACATTTACTTCGGACGAAACATATCTAAAGAAAAAATAGGGATTTCCTACTTAGCATTTCCCAAAGCTTTGCTTCCAATGCACAATCTGGATAAAAGCAAAAGCAAATACCTTTCCGGTGGTGATTGAAACCTTCTGTTTAGCTCCTGTATAAGTAGCTTTCCGCAGGTTTTATTCCGAATCGTTTTCATCGGTAAATAACAATGATAGAAACAGGAAGAAGATATTTCGAGATATGACACCATGTTTCATCATTAATCCTCTATATGCTCTATTCCTTCGGTCTTACTTCCCTCACGTTCATACTACTTCCAATTATTGGTACGACCGTATGTTCGGAAACGAGGAAAAACCGAAAAGCAATTACCGCACCCATATCTCCGAGCCTACCCATTCGGATTTTCCCCTGACCGGTGCTAGTATTACCTCTTTGTGTTCTTTCCACGTTTCCCACCATTCAATGGCGGTGTTTGTTTCCGAGCAGCAGACACTCTTGGGACACAGAGATATAAAAAGAGCGAACATCCAGCAAGAGATATAGAGATAGCTGCTGTTTTCGTGCAAGCGTCTATTGCAGAGGTCTTCAGAACGGGCGATGGTGTGAGGGACGGAAAGAAAGAAACAATGTCAACATCCTGCTTGGGCACATAAAATAAGAGGAAGCAGTGGGTGGACTGATTGGAAATATTGAAAGAGGAGAGGATATAGAGGAGGTGGAAGGGAGAGATGGTGAAAGGAGATATTAAGGACAACACGTGCATGGGTATTAAGAGGGAGGGAAAATATCCAGGGAAAATTTAATCTCGTGTATTGTTTAGGGTGAGCCGTAGTCAGATGATAAAGAAGGAGGAGAGAGAAGCACAATATAAGTCAAGAAGAAAGATACTAATAGTTAAGTGCAAAATTCACCCGAAAGATTTCCTGGAAGATCGCTGTATTGATTCCGGATGCACAAATAACATTGCATCGAGTCTCCTATCTGTTATCAACGAGAATTTTAGTAAGTAAGGTAGGTATATAAAATGAAAGTTTATGTTTACGGTATTTTAATACAATGAAGCTTTATCGATTACTAACAATTCTTTCTACGTCCGAAAACAGAAATAATACTGTTCTTTGTTTGTCCTCTGTTATTTAAGTATGAAACATAAAATAAACCTTTACACATATACAAAACTTTCAGGAGTTGGGTTTCGTCTCGCAAAGTAAATCTTGATAATATTCCATTGTGGAAGGGCACACTGGTAATCTGTTAGTAAATTATTATTGTGACACAAAATATTAACGACTGTTATTTACTTCCAATTCAAAACGGGTGTAGCCTTTACCCTCATCATCGTTTTGTCATTGCCGCAAACGAATAATTTTTCAATGTACGGGTAGTACTCTCTTATCTTTAAAATCACACTGAAGTTTATTAATGCTATATTTAACCCACCGTGAAGTTAGAGTTTTTGGCGTAAGCGGACATAGGAGAAAATCTCTGTTCTCCGATGGTGTAATAGTTCATTTATTTCTATATTCAGATCTGTTACATACTTGAAGATATTTGTGGATGTATGTTTGCACCTTGATATTGACAATGCATTGCGGAAAGTGAATTGAATATTCAGTTATTCTGTTCCTAGTTTAAGCTGGTATCTTAGTTATTAGAGCTTTGTTCCCCCCCCCCCCCTTCAGTGTTTCTTCCTCGGTTCTGTTGCAAACCATAGCTTACAAAGAGATCTGCGTAGTTAATGAATGAATGCACTCGCAGTTTCATTCGAACACAACTTCATTCAGCCCTCTCACTTTAGCCGGGCGCAAAACTCTTTCCTTCCCTACTAAGCCGTTTGCGGATAGCTTTTCCCAGATGACGCTCCATTTAATCTAACCAGTAATATCCATTATAATCTCTCTCATATCTCTTTGCCCCGCTTCCTTTCACCTTTCTCCATTACGAGAGGTGGCCGAATGCATTAGGCGTTCACTTTGAATCCCATTTTCCCGATCCGCTATTTGCCTACGCACGTCCGCGGCGGGATTTCAATACCGTTAGTGTTGCGATATATTTCCATCACCGAAGTAACGTCTGAATCGCCTCCGGCTGAACATATGGTATAATCTACCTTAAGTCCAATAAATATAACGCCAAATTGAATTTACGGTGTAATTAAATGGGTATCAAGGCCGAGAGTAGTGTACTTTTAACTGTATTGTTCTGCTAAAATGAAAAATGAAGTATTTGTAATGTCTGCTCTAAACACCTCATTTCTGCGCTTTAACTGATACTAGAAAATTTTCATAGACACTTAAAAATAAATTTAATAGGAACGTAAAAATGAAAGACATCAAGTAGAACACCTCTATAATTTCTTAAAGATTATGACACAAAGTCTTAGACTTAGATTTTGTATCATAACCTTTAATAAACTTCGTTAGAAGTTGTACTAAAACTGTTTTTTAGACTCCGGAGATCAATTACGTCCCTACTTTTCTAAACATTTGCTTTATAACCTACGCTAAATGAAAATCACGTCCGTCACAATATTTTACGAACAAATGGCTCACCCAAAAATATGATTCACTTTGATGATAAAAGGTAGCAGGTGTTTTTTTATTTGTCTTTTTCATTTTCCGTCATAAGGAATGATATTAATTTTTGAAAACAAATAAATTAAGCGGCTTCTAGATATAAGGAAAGCAAATTTATCCTCCAATATTATGTACAGATGGAGGTTGCGGTTTTTCCCGAATTGGAATGTTCTATTCAATGTATTGGAATACACAAGAATCCTCATAACTGGAACTGCTATTGCAATAACAAAGTGAATGGCGTCTATTTGATTTATACATAGTTCTGGATACAAGTGATGCTGAAAAAATATCTTTTTTAGCACACCATAATGAAAATTAGCCATTTTTCAAGCTGTCAAGTCAGGCTGTTTCTCTTGACTGTTAGTATTTCCTTCTTAGAACGCTTTTTCTGACTCATTTTCTCTCCCCCTCTCGTCTTTGAAGCACGCCTGATTCCCGAAGAGGCTCTCGCCATTCATTTGTTCGCGGAGCAAGAGTCTTACGCCCACAACAGTTCTCGTATGGCGGTGACATTTTATCCCCATTGTATTCTTAATTTTCTCATTCACCGCTCCACATCCCTCTTTTGATTCCTCTTCTTATCCACTTTCCTCCGACGATGAGCTCTCTTTCCGCTAACTATTGCTTCTTTTCTTCCCTCTCCGACCCCAATGCAAGAGCTCTTCCGGAAAATTGCCTTCTCGTTTCGTTCTCTTCTTTTCTGGTTTCCTTTCGCCCCTATTTTCCTGCTTTTCTCCTTATTCCCAATCCTATTTCCCCTCATTTGAAACACACTTTCTCCTCACCAATCTCATTTCATCTACCATTTCCATCTCATCCTATTCAAAGTCTTTAAATGCACACTGCCGCTGTAAACTGCGGGAAACTCAACCGCCGATTACTTCTCTCGATCTCTCTTTTGCCTTTCCTTCCATTTTCAATCTTTCCATTTCTCCTTAACTGTTAATGTAGATGGCCACAGTTGAGGTGGAATACATGATATAAAAACGAGCAGTTTTCATTATGGACATAAGAAGGAATGAGGTAGTTATAATTAAATTTTTTTTACGTGGTGAATGGCCGTACGCAAACTTTTCGTTGTTCTCCACTCTTGCAATCAGTGCCGCATCTAGATATAATATAAGAGCCATCTATGTGAAGGTAAGAATTTGAGGTAACTTTTGACGACAAGGATTGCAGCCAGGGGTAACCTAAGAGGACCATTGGTGTGAACAATACCACATAGCCGGACGAACCGATGGTCTTTCTTTCCCCTCCTAGAAATAATACTCTGCGAGCAAACTAAGAGCTTTAGATTAATTAGAGCTGACGCCCGGCGAGTAAAATACATCGAACCCCGATCTCGTAAGACATTTTATTATTATTTATGTGTTTCTCCATCCTTGTGGATATATCTCTGCGTCGTGCACTATTGTAAGCTGTTTAAGCCAAAATCATTTCATGGCAGAGAAAACTGATTTAGATGTCAGGCGTAAGTCTCATAGACTGCATCGCGTATTCTGAAGATAGAAAAATTATAACTATCTTTCAATTGGGTAGTAATGATACTTCTTAAGGTTAGAAGAATTCCTTTTTAACGCATTCGTGGATTTGATGAGAGAATTTTCCCTGGACTGTTCCTAGTTCATACTGTTTGATGCATGCTTGGCTTTATTTCAGTATCTACAATGAATGCATTCATTGAGAGCGAATGTTTTTTCCAGATATCATTGACCTAAATGAGCCCGCACATAAAGAAGCAATGCTTGAGTATATTTCTTATTGTCTTTAAAATTCCTGATTAACTCAAAATGAGAAATTGTTTCCTGAGTACTACTCGATGTTCATGAAATAAAAGTAAAAAAATATTGTATTCATCTTGTAGTATTAGTATTTTTTAAAGTGCTTAGACTGCTAAGGACATTTCAAAAGTGGACCCCACCGGGAATCGAATTCGGAACAGCTTTCATCGACACCAAACGCATTACCCACATCCTTTCCTCTTCATATTGTGTTAAGAGGGATCAGTGGCGCAGTTAGGGGTGTTTTCAGGGTTAAAATCCCCAAGAGAGTTAAAATCTCGGAAAGATGAATCACCTTGGAACGTAATCGTATAGATATCCTCATTTTCTATTTATAATTATTTGAAGGGATTTTTTTAACATCTTTTGAAAGATGTAGGTAGCGTGCATGATTTTACTGGCTTTTGTAAGGTAGGCATATTTACGTTATATCAATATATCTTTGACCCCCCATACATAAACCCTGGCTGCGCACCTGAATAAGTTACATATGTGTTGTTTAAGAAATTAATTTTTTATTTCATAAGGTATGTAAATGTCGGCTTACGAGACAACCTACTGTACGCGAACTCATTCTTTCATCGATTTTTTCATTGTATGGCGATTTATTTTGCATGAGATCACCGAAGCCATCCATGACTTGATTTGTTGTGAATGTCTAACTGAGCCATACTCTTTTATTTCAGGGTAGGATATGATAAGAGCCATTAGCGGAGATGACACACCTCTTCAGATTCGTCTTCATCGACTGGTACTGGAAAGCGGCGGATTACTCAACATTGTTGCAAAAGGAGGTAAAAAACATTTATACTGAGAAAATATGAGTGCTCAAAAATAGCGGTGGTGTGTAAAGTTTTTTCATAACTTAAATACTGCGTGAGTGTACCAACGGTCGCTTGGACATCTACCAAGAAACTATTTCCAGGGCCTATCCATGTCATGCTAAAAGATAAAGCTGTCTTATCAGTTCATCAGATTATGTGTGGTGGCAGTGTGGTTTTCCTATAATTTTTCAGTGTGAAATCACATCTCATTATTTTTATTCTCGTGTGAATTTAGACTGTTCCGTATTCGAAAAAATGCTGAATAATAAATGAAGTGATGAGATGGCGCACTCTGCGTACACAGTGAGAAATGTGAAAATGTGTGCTCGGATGTGAAACTCACGGAGAAAGTGTTGATTATTCAGATGACATTTTATGACGCTCGATATATTTCATATCGCCAGTGTTATGACATAATATTTCAATCTAAATTTTTTCCAACGTGAAGCTAAATATATTTAATTGTAAATAAAATACAAAAATAATACTTGTTTAGTAATGGAATAACTTTAAGAATAAACATACATGAATGGGTTTTGTGTCTCTTCTCTGATTCATTTTCCATTTCATGCGTTAAAATATTGCTGATAAATTCAGCTCCAAAAATGCAGGTCTGATAGTTTATGAAGTTTAACTTTACCGTATCATCATCTACAATTGTGTATTTTGCGATGGAATCTTTTCATAGGCATTCTCATTAACGTTTCATTTACTCTAATTAAGATACAAACTTCAACAAATATTTCATTCTTATCACAAAAGCAACCTCATTTGGTACAAGACTAGTAAATATTGGCATAATTTGCATAACATGGAACGCCATAATGGAAAAATATTATAAGAAAGTGAAAGATTGTATATGCTGGAGAACTTTTAGCAGCTTCATTTAATTTCCTCAAAAAAATAAATACCTACGTTATCCTAACGGTATAAATTCGACTTTTATCACAATTGTTTTTGATAACTCTGAGAGATAGTCAAGGAAATCGAATGTAGGTTATTCTATTTTGTTGTTACACAAATTTCCTTAGTAATACAACCTTTCTACGAGCTTACTGTAACATTCGACCCCAATATATCGGGTTACTTGGTTGCTTTTGTAATATTACATCGAGTGGCTATATCAAGAACTCAGAATAGAAACCCGAGATATCGTTTTCGGGTAATATTTTCATACAGCAATGTGACTTCAGTTTGAAACGACTATTGCAAAATTTTGAGTTTCATTTGGAGTTTTTATTTTCTCCTCAAATAAGAAAGGAGAAATATTACAGAGCACGTTATTACAGCATTAAGACATCTTGAAATGCGGTCTGTAGGCTCTATTTCTTTCATCTCTTGAAAACCCATTCCTTGTTTCATCTCATTCCGTTTTTGTTGGGAGTGTAGTACACATTAACCTCCTCCGCAAAACTTTGAAACTTCCACTGCTTTAATATTTCAACCACATTTCTGTCTCGCTGTTAATTTCCATTTCTTCACCGAAACTTTCCTTTTCCCTCATTTCCAGTTTTGGTTATCCTTCCCTTTCAAACTCTTGTACCGCTATGACCTCCTGATTTTCAAACCTAAGAAAATCTTAATCTCAATCTTATATTATCTATGAACGTCATTTGGTTAAAAATATAGTTCTAGTTACTAATCTTCTATTGGTTTATTTTTTTTTAAACTGTCTGTTTGATACGTATTTATACCACATTTTACTCATAATTAATGCTTCTGATAATTTTTCAGTAGTCATAGTTTTTTTACTTAGGGATGTTTTCATTAACTTGATGAAGTAATTCCACAAAAAACCTTAAAGGAAAGCATTTTTATTAACGCTTTAAGTTTTTCAAGGCAGAATTAATGCTTAATAAAGTTTAAAATCCGCATACTCTTTAATAACATACACTTCACCGAACCAATATATGTATCTTTAAATGAATGATAACGTAGAAGATAATGTAAAAGGATAATGTAAAAACGAGCTTTACTAGATTAAAGAGAACATAGGAACATTTTTAAGAATACACCGAGAAATTCCAGGTAAGTGTTTTCTTAGAAATAGTCAAAGCAGAAATCACTTCAGGAATAGAGGTTTATACTGAATTTCCCTCTACTTTGAATTAAATCCCACTTCTTTGGGTTAAAGAGGTAAGGTTGAAAGAGACCCGGTAAGTATTTAGGAGAATTTTTTTCTATCGTTTGCATCGGAAAGGCTTTGCATATCCCATGTGACCTAAATCGGAATTCTGTTGCAATAATCATTGACTTCGCGAGAGATTTTGAATGAGCGAGGAAATCTAAGGAAGCTGAATTTTCCGATTAAATCTAAACGGTGACGATCACAAACTCAATCGAACTTTCTAGTTCATCCGAGCCGGAATAGGATTTTGCGAGCTTTATATCCTCTGAAGGACGAAAGTGAGGGCTTGTGCAGTTTACTTTTTCATCTTCGACAGATGCAACAATTTAATCAAAACCACACTTCGGAAGAAGAACCACACTCCTAAAATATTCTGAGTACGTGAGATAGAGAAAGACTTATGACTTTGAATTCCCTTCTTACCGTGCCTTAGCCGTTAGTATTAAATTCCCAATAAATGATAAGAGGAATTAATGATTTTTTGCGGATTCCTTACTTGTAATTTAAATAACCTGCTTTTCCTATTAAATTATTTTGAGACATCATAATCACATCAAAACTCGTTGCATAATATTTTAGTGATTTAAAAGGAACATGTGAAAAATAAATATACTGATATAATGAATTGGTAATGAGAGTAATCTTTAATTAGATTCAGTATTCAGATTCAGAGTAATTTAGATTCATTAATTGATTATTTAAATGCATTTATCTACAACAGAAACCAATTCCGTCATTTTTTTAATTTCTGAATAATTTGTATAACTAACTTGTTGCAGTGACGATTTTCCTAAATTTAAAATCATTTGAATTAATGACTATAAAATATAGGGGCAGAATTTGTTCAATTTTTCCTTGTATCATGATAGAATATTGGAAAGAAATCCGATAATAAGACCTTTGTAAAATCAATTTTTTTCAAAAGTAATTTTCGTTCGTTTACGCATTGAATTCAGCTTAATTTCCCTTGTTTGCTCTGGCGAAGATCTTCAGTTATTTCTGCAACGTATTAAACAATCTAGTAAATTTACTAATGCTTCATAAAATCATACCTCAAATACCGTACAACTATCACAAGCAGCAGAGGGAGTAGGTAGAGAAGAAAATAAACAGTGATTTTCTTTTGTTAACCTCGCTTCTAAGGGCAGTTTCTTAAGCAGGTTGAATATTTTTTTCTTCAGTGACTTAATTTCACACCAGTTTACAACTAATTTGAATAGTTGTCCTATAAAATATAGCTAAATTTGCTAAATTTCGATGAAAAAATCACGTGGATGATCCAGAGGAAGGAAACAGAGAGGAGCTATAATGAAAGTGATTTATATTAAAGATAATAAAATATCTACATATCTCAATAAGAGATCAACTGTTAATGGATAGAACACACCGACCAAGCGAGGGAATTCACACAATTTCAATTTCATATGATAAGTATCCCTCGTCATCACCTCTGCTTTAACCTTAATAGCTGCTTATTTCGAAGATTAGTAGATGAGTGAGATCTCAACTGTTACAAATTTTACTGTTGAGAAACTGGTATCAAAGCGTTCGTCTTAGAACACTGACCCCGTTTTCGGCTCGATTTATGCTCCTCCCGTTTCTGTCCAACTGTAAGCAGGAAGAGAGGCTCCAGCAAACCTCGCTCTCTTAACCTGATTTACGCCAGGCGCCATGTCTTAATGTCCCTCAATAAATCCAAGCAAGAGGAGGTCTATACGTTAAATTGGCCCCTCGAAAGAGACACCTAATAGAATTGGCCAGCAAAATGAGGAAGAGAATGGAATGCTGAGAAGGACGAAGAAAAAAAGGGAACGAAGCGCTGTTAAGGTGAGTGAGATAATAATTTTCCAAATCTTCGTGTATCTAAAGAATTATCTTGTAATCTCCCTCTCAAAGAGTATGGTCTCAACGCACCGGTTACTGTCAATCGTAATCTTCGAGGTGCTATCAAAATTGTTTCTAAAATAAAATTCTATTTACCCTAGTTATTGTTTACATTAGGCCGTACTGTGCAATATATCGAAGTTAAAATACTATCCAAAAATTGAGACTTTACTTCTCGGAAGAAGTTATTCTTTCTTCTTTCTTTAAAGATAAAATTGCTTGACCTATCTCATTTATCAATTTACTCCCTTTAAATTCTGTATGAACTGCTATCGAGCTACTACTCGTTCAAATGTGTTAATTTATAGGTTTCACCAAAACTTTTTAGTCCCTTTTATGACAATAAGCCATCATATTTGCTCTATTTTTACTTATTTTGAGCTTGTGCTTCGTAAAGCCCTCTTCTATTAAGGCAACTCTTATTAAGTCTTCTTTTATTTTAACAATGATCACTGTATCTTCTGCTAACAGTAGTGTACTGAATCTTTGCATCCGTTTGTCTCTTTTAGCCTTCTCCTAGACTTTATTTATTGTCTTATCGTCATTGATACGGTATGTATCGATCGTTATTGATAAGTAGCAACACTGTTTTACTTCTTTTTAAAACTTGGATTGGTTATAATCCTTCTTTTATTCAAGCCACATGATCATCACCACCGTCAAGTGATCGTCATCATCGTTCGCTATTTATAAAAATATTAGATTAAGCTTCTGCAGCAGTAGTTTTCTGTTGTTTATTTCATAATTCTTTTTCAGCCAACATTTCCAAATCTTTCTCTATATCACCAAATACAATCGAAGTTTTTTGATTCTCTCCTCTATTATTAAACTTAAGGTGAATGAATATAGCACATATTGTATACCGGAATTCTATCGGAACCCAATCGGTCTAAATACTCTTCCACTTTCCTCTCCTCCGGTAGAGAATTGGAGTGAGAATCCTTAAGAACATAAGAAATCAGGCTGATTGTCCGAAATTGTTTACATTCATCGATCCTCTTGTTTATGGATTGAAGGAGAATCAGGTTATATGTATATCATTTACCCATCAAGATCCCCTGTAGCCATTCTTGTTCTCATGTATTTGATTATAGCTTCAAATGTAGATCTGATTCTACTTTCTTATTTTCAGCCACGTAATAACCTTCCTAAGTTACTTTGCTATCCATATTCCGTACATTATGTTAGTTTTCAAAGTATTATTTCCATCTGTAACCATTTTATGTCTTAAGGTTTTCGCTACTTATATCTGAAATAGTGTGCGTTTCTTATTGTAGACACTGAGGTAATGTCCCATTGTGATGCTCGATGCTTCAGCTTTACCTATATTCATCTACACCAATATAAATACCCTGTAAGCCGCCTTTCGGTTATGCTATGTTACATTTCTTCGGAAACATCCTTCATCCGATCCGTCTTATTTTACTTTCCTTTTCGCTGATTATAAAAATGATCAGGTATTTCAGAAGAATATACATATGTAGGCTTTATTTCTACCAGCATATAACATACATTTGTGATACGATTCTATTTGAAGCTTGATTTGCTTATAAGAATGACTTTTATTAGCATGGAATATTTTCAGGATTAAATAATTCATAAATTAGAATTAATTTGAAATACATTGACGACATAAATGACAATCATTGGATTTTGGAAGTTTGAAACTTACATGCCCCTATATCATCCAAGAGTCAAACATTTGAGATAAGAGTTTGGTTTAATAAGAGTTTAAAGGATATAGTGTGTATTTTTCTGCAGACGAATTCATTCGAACGACCGGTTTCGGCGTTGAAAATGAACCCCTGCAGCTTCAGGGCCACAATAGTTTCATTTTGTAACATCTAAACCCCCACTCTCTCTCACATCTCTTTTAATCATAAATTTTCTTCGACATTATAAATGTCCTTTTTATTGATTTCTCATAACAAGAAAATTATTCGCTATTCAATTCTTAAGAGAGAATTGCGTTCAATTGAAGTTACTATGTATATTTTACTCAGGAAAGGGAGAAAAATCAATCAAAAATGTAATGGTATGCATCCCAAAAATTCTCTTCTAATACCAACCATTCAGGAAACCTCTGGAGGTAAACACACTCTCCTTTTTGAGAAGGATTTTGAGAGGATAACACAACAAGTTAACAACAAAAGCGAGAGTATAAACGTACCATATAAAGTAAAATTTCACATATATCCGAAGGTTAAGTGCATTAGATTACGAGTTGAAAGTAATAATCTCCTTCGTGTGGCAACAACGGTATGTGTTACAGTATCCTAATACCGCAAACTCTTCAGGGGAAAGTTCAGAAAGTCTTGGAGGATCGAGTTTAATCAACTTCTCTCTAATGAATCGACAGGCACTCCAATGCTGTATCATAGCAGCGAAGTTACCCTATCTCTCCGTATCCTGGATACGCCTCTTGAGGTCAAAGCGACGGATTCCCGCGGAACTTAGCTTTCACCAACCGAAATGCGGAACTTAGTTTGAGGCCCACGCAACAGAAATTGAAATTCAAGTTGGGATCGTCGCATTTTATTTTGAAAGGGATTTCCCATTCAATTCGAATGCAAGAAATATGCCGAAAAAACAATTGCTGAAGAACATTAATTCCTGATTTCCTACGATCTTTGGAACGTGATATCGGTTGTCGTTCATCCTCGGGGCACAATTTACGAAGTATCATAGCCTATTGGAATTTTACAATCTCGGATCTTATTTAAATGCCAATAAACGCGTAGTTGGCAAGAGAGATGAAAAGGGATTGCTCCAGGGGAAAAGTGGAATGAAGGTATGGCATAGATAGGCTCCGAGAGATGAATAGGGAGGAGTGAAAATGGGCAGAGAGACAAAAGGGAAAAAGTAAATAGGGACAAGCAGATGAGCGAGAAAAGAGAAAGGAATAGGAAGAAGGAAATGTTGAAGGGGACGAAGAGAGGAGTGGGAGAGGCGAAGGAAGGCACGTTCGTACGGCACTCACTCTTCAAAGGGTACACTATGGAAATGTTGATTTCAACCCTGAGGGTTTTCCGCCCAACGCACGTCACTTGCCAGGTTAGTGATTTCGGTCTTACACAATCGTGTCTCTTTCATGGACTGAACAAAGAGCTATAGGCACATCTACCCACCATTATATATGTCCATAAAAGGAAGCGAGATTAATTTGGATTTCATAACATGTACGAATGGATTTTGAGGACTCACCCTAACTTGGGATATGTGTACGGGCTTTCATTTATGCACGGTGGCCTATATGCTTTTATCGGGTCTTTGAATAAGTTACGCGGTTGTAGTGAAATAAAAGAAAATTGTTTGGAAGAATATAGGCATGAAAGCTACAGAAGATTTTCTTTGATGCTGAGAGCTCGAGTAAAGCAGAAGAGAAATAAACAGATTGTCTTTTGGAAACAAATATGATTTAGGATTAACGCTGATGGAAGCCTTTCAAAAATCTGTATACTGTAGAGATTGCTACTGCATTTTTAAGACAACTTCCAAATTGTATCAAACCTAAGTAAATAGATTTTTAGTTTAAAGAAAACGTTTGACTTCTTACGTTAAAAGGTATAGTTATCGGTGGATCATCTCTTAAGCACTGGAGTAAATGCACCTCAAACTAATTTTTTTTTTGGTATTTTGGCACTCTCTAATATAGGTTATTTTGCCTAATCAACGGTAGAATTTTCTATTAGATCGACCAAAAGATGAGTATTTAGGATACAGCATTGTTATAAAAAACAGAAATCAATCATTTTAATTGAATGAGAAAGAAACATAAATATCTCCTGTGATAAAATACTAAGTTTCTCTCTCACTGATGATTTTTTCCATCAAGTAACCCCTTCCGCCATGGAATTTACTAGCCTTTAATATTTATGTATTTTTGTCAACGCTCTACAACAAGAAAAATATTAAATAAAACGAAGAGGTAGCAATTAATTTACTCAGTCCATNAGAAGGAAGTGCCTCACGGAGCCGCCGATTTTTTTGCCGTAAAGTCCCGGGTTCGGACATCTAGGAAAAAAGCGGACTTCCATTCTACGCATCATGGGTTCGATTCTAGGGGGCCCCAAAACCGGCCACTTTCCCATAAGAATGCATTGAGCGCATATTCAAAAATTAATGTTGCATACTTAGCGTTAAGGTAGAGCAATGAAGTTTACGGAATCGTTAGAAAATAATTTTATCTTCCGTTTGCTGCAAAAGGTTTATCCCTGACTGCCCCAGGTTCGATGCTAGAGTGCAAAACATTCAAAAAAACATTTCGGGTGTTGTTTCTAAGTAAAATAGAACGTTCAAGTTTACGTCGTCGACAGAGAGCAAGCATCTCTATATTTTACCGAGAGGTTTTTTTCCCTGAGGGTACTTAGTTCGATGCTAGGGCAGTTTTTCATTCTGACGTTTATGAATTAATTTAGGGTATTTTCCGTTAAGTTAGAAACTTACAATTCACGCTGTTGTTAGAATAGATGATATTCTATCGTATGCCGTGAAGCTTTTTGCCCTAACGGCCCAGGTTCGATCCCAGGACCATTCGAATGAAAGAATTTTCAAAAAACCGTAACGGCATTTCCCGGTCAGTTAGAAGGTTGAAATTCTCTACATCTATAGAAGATGGGGTTATCAATCGTATGCCGTAATGATATTTGTCATAATGGACCCAGGATCGATGCTAGGACGTTACTTATGCATATATTATGAATAATTTGTTTAGGTTATTTAAGTTGGTGCATGGAACTCGGTGTATGGAA
>KZ309355.1:715334-731728 GCA_000376725.2 Ladona fulva | reverse complement strand
GTTTTTACCGTGGGGATCCTTAGTTCGATGCTAGGGCAATTTATATGACCGAAGTTCACGAATTCATTTAGGGTATTTGGCGTTAAGATAGAAAGTTGTAATTCACGCTGTTGTTAGAATAGATAAATGCCTATCGTATGCAATAAAGGTTTTTGCCCTGTGTGCCCAGGTTCGATGCTAGGACCGTTCGTATGACATACTTTTCAAAAATTCGTTATGGTATTTCCCGGTCAGGTAGAAGGTTGAAATTCGCAACATCGATGGAAGATATGGATTTATATCGTATGCCGTTAGGGTATTTGTCCTAATGGAGCCAGGTTCGATGATAGGATAAATCGTATGGACGTCTTTTGCATAATTCGTTTAGGGTATTGTAGTTGGTGGATGGAAGTCCGTTTATAGCAAGCCGAGTGTTGCAGGTGGTGTGTAATGCCTTAGTTAATCTATCTTGGGAAATTTGAAAAATACAATCACAATTTACATGTAATGAACTACAAGACTTACAGTTTTACATTATTGTACAGGATTGTGTGCGATTAAAATTGACCTAAAGAACGATGTGCGAAGGCGTGACTTTGTGGAAAGCCATATGAATAAGCTAAGAAAAACCTTTGTATTTCCGTGCTTTAAGAACGTGTGTTATACGTTGCAAGTGCGCCAATAAAGAAAACGACATCATAAAATTTCAAAAGACGAATAATGAACTTAAAATTTTTGATCATGTTGTTAAAGTAATGAAATAATGGTGTTTCTTCGACGTATGACATCTGTCGACTATTCTCGTCGATGTACTGGAGGTAGTACTTCACATACATCTTTTCAACGTAAAGTAGGATATTAATATAAAAAAAATGGATGTATCCGTTTCAGAAGTGTCTGGATACCTGGTGTTTACGTTTGTTATTGGAGGATGAACAAATTTGGAAAGAGAAATAGCTACTACACGGTATTTAACTCAAGCACTGTGACATATTATGAAGTAAAATGAATGTCTTTAGATAGTGAATTTCTGGGTAGGACCGTTAAGTTGGACTTAAAATACTAGGTTATTGAAGAAGATTGTCTATTGAAGATACCAATACATCCTGTAATTACGTGAATTACAGTTTTTAAAATAGGAACATAGATGCATCATGTCAGGAAAACTACCATCTACTCACAATTAACTCCAAATTAAACCTCTTTTAACACATTCATATATTTTCACGTTAGACAAACCGTTTCCAAACATGAGCGCCATGTTGGATGTTCCAGGCATTTGAGATCATATAGGTGTCGAATTATATTTCATAACCTTTACGAATATTAGTTGTATAGGACTAATTTCAAATTATCTTTTATTCAATATATCATACATCCACAGCTTAGTATTCCCTATTATCATTCTGATTTAAAATTTCTCTTCACTGTAGCTTACTTATTAGCTCTTCATCACATTGACGATAGTTTAGACGGAAGAATGGGAGTGAAAACTCAACCTCACGTAAATTAAGAAGGTAATCATTCACTAGTTGTTTTATTTTACTAAATTGGATATAAATTACGTTTAAAGAAGGGCATGCATTTCGCTAAATTCTAAAATTTAGCAATAAAAATGTAGAAATATTTATAGTAACGATATTTTAAGTCAAAAAATTCACAAAGGTATTAGAAGGGACAGTTGATGTCCAGATGGAATGTTTGTATATTTCATGTGCTTATTCTTGCCATTGGCTGCATATTCCACTTGATAATGAGGGACTTGGTGGAATCGAACGGCTGCATGTAGTGTTAAGGGTGCGGAAGGACTTGGTGCAGAGGACGCGGTGCGGTTACATCCTCAAACCGCCTCCTCTGTAAGCCATCTTTCCTATCCACTCTTCCCTCCCTACTAGATCCTTCATCTACATGCATTAATCCACCACCTACCCTTTCTGTTCCTAATACCCCTTTCCTTTTTCATCGCATGCCCTCATTCTTTCCTCTATTTAATCTCCCATCCCATCATGCTATCTTCGCTTTTTTCCACGTCTCCATTGTCTCCGCACCCATTCCCCTCCTTCCGTTCCAATCTCCTTTTCTTCAGAAAAAGGGAATTCTGGGAGCGGAACGAGTAAGGCGGTCGAAAAAGGCAGAAAAAACAATCTGAGAAGAAATGGAAGAGAAGAGGAGGAAATTAACGTGAGGAGAGAGAATATAATAAAAGGTGAAAAGAGGGTGGAACGTGAGGAAGGGGAAGGTGAAAGTAATGGTGGAAACAATGTGCAGAAAGGGAAACAAAGGAGGGTAGGGAAGATAAAAGGAAAACCGAGGGAGAAAGGGAAAGAGAGCCATTAATTGTTTGGCTATCGGGTGTGGGTGATCGGATATCAAGCTCTAGCGCCAACATGCTGCCTCATAAAGTCGGTGGTACGAAAAAAGAGGATCGATCGGCGCGGTCTTATCCTAAATCACCGAACCTCATTAACGCATCGATGCGGCGTCGTGGCTCCCAACAGTTATTCGAGGGTAGGGCAAATTTAGTCTGGCGACCATAAAAACGGTGACAGAGTAATATCGTAAAACGATTCCGAATTTACTTGTTCGTCTTTACGCGTGAGTGGACCAGAAACATAAAAGGACCGAACCGTATTCGGTTGTGATTCCAATGGATTCTTTTGCCTGCGCTGTCTCTCACCAATGAAACGGCTCTTCGGCTCATGTCTGAATGTACGGCGTTCTTCCGACGAACTCTCGAGTATTCTTCTATTGCCGTATCGTTTGCAAATGCAGGATTTCATTTTAAGTGCCGGAAGGGTATGAATTGTTTATACCTCAATCAAACTTCATGCACCCAACAACAATACTTGAAATCGTGGAGGGCGTCCATTTTTCGAATCAGCTATTTATTGAAAATGTTTTCCGTATCATAAATAAAATTTGCATCCGAAAATAGTTTTCCGTTGCGCGCATTCATCTAATGGGATAATTCTCTGACAGAGTAAACTACCCGTTCTGGGGAATGTATGAAAGCAGCACTTACAAAATGATAACGACAACAGATCTAGCGATAACCTATAATTCTATTTGATCATTATGAAGAAATGCAGTAAACGTTCATAATAGCGAAATCCACATTTTATTCTTGGCATTCATGGATATTTGAATAATGCTTTGTTGAAATTGTTACATAAAACACGATTTTTATCAATATTACGCGCAGTAAAATTCAATGCATGAGCTTAATCATTTAATGTGAGAGCGTTAAATATAATTCTTTAAATATATTAGCAACGATCAATGCTAAATGGTTGATTGGATTTAACTGTAAATTATGTTTTTAAAGCTCGATGACGGATGAGCGGGTTACATAGCAGTCATTTGAAAAAAATCAATTCTCCAATCAAGGATACTTATTCATAAGGAATCCAAAAAAAAAGCCGTGATTAGGGCTGTTATTCGTAGAATTAAATTTTCCATGTCTTACTTTACGGTACCATTTCTGATTCTTCTCAGTCATTTGCCTGCGAAGAGTTTGTATGTAATTGTCAGATAATTTTCATCACGGTTTGTTCCGCATAATTACAATCTTATTTGATCTTATTTCCAGATGCACCTAATAAAACGTCTTGGAGAAATTGATTTCTTTAAGTGGGAGAATCTTGTAAATTGCAGAAAATGTATATAAAAGAATTCAACCAGAATGTCATAATAAAGGTTCAATCCGAGATGCGGGTACCTCAGCAGTTTCCTAAGTTTATCTCTTAGCAGTGCTTGCATTTCTGTTCTTGAAAATCTCCAAGATGGTTTTGGTCGGATTATCACATTAATAAAGGAAGCATCTTTTAAGTTGGAGGCTGATTGGTGTTCAAAACCCTATTACCGAATAGGTTTCTTAGGTTTTACATAATTTTCTTGAGAGATTTTTCAATTACCTCTAGAATCATCCTTAAGGATTTAGATAATCAGAGCACGTTCTCGTTCGCCTCATCCTCTTCTGTGTGTTTTGGTCACCTGAACAAAATGTTATCTGAACATATATTACACATAAGTTATTAAAAATCATTTTGGTGTACAATTTGATATTTATTTATACGTTTCAATTTAAATATAATAAGTTTAGTTTTAAGCTTATTTAATCTTCGACTATTTTATTATTCCTTATAAAGAGTATACTTCTCCGACAAATTGTCATCGTAATTTCTCTTTGATGTCATTTCCTATTGCACACGTGCTTTACGAGTATCTTTAGACGTACATGACGTACGTATTAGATGTGCTTATGAGCATTGATGTACAAGATGCCCGCTCGAGTATAACCTTGCCTAAATCAAGGGTTCATTCAGTTACTACAGTCCCAGCTTCGTGTAATAGTGCGGGGATATCAGTCAATCCATTGGATACGAGTAGTGCACAACTTCCTAGATGCTTATACCTCAGGTAGTGAATGGTTCTGTTCTTGAAATATCTGACCGAAGAAAATATCCCAAATAACACCCGATTCCCCTCAAATAATCTTCCTGGTAGTAGTTGCGTCCGGTCAAAGCCTTGCTCGGGTGTTGTATTGCTGCATTCATGCTGAAGAATCTATCGTTCACCCTAAATTCAATGCTAATTTACATCATATGGAAGTTTAATGAGGCCCCTTTTCAAGTTAGGTTAAAGATGAATATTAATGGATGGATATATAAATAATTTTTTAAATAAAATAATCATTGTAAATCCTCTAATTTTCCTCAAGACTCACCAACTTTTACAAATGAATTTTACATTAGGGATACCAAAAATTGTTTTACAATCTAATTTTGAACATACATTTCTTAAAAATCATTATTATTACAGTTCTGTCAAGGTCTAAGTCTATGTAAGCATCCTGCAAGCCGCATTTCGGCGTGAGGTTGGGGGTGCACGCAACATGCTTCTATTTCCTTAATCGATTACTTTCGCGTATCGTTCGCGGAAAAATGAGTTCTTGAACCGATTCGTTCTAGCAATTATTTTTCTGATTTTCCTCGCAGTATTAGAACGGCCTTAGAAACATGGAGGACGCGTTATATCGGCTAAATCACCTCCGAACGTTCTTTCTCTGAACTTATCAAGTAAATTAACCCTTTTGGCTATGAATGAAGGCGCACTAATATGAGATCCGTTTTACATTTTTTAATGAAACATAATAAATTTATCGATAAAAACACTGAGAAAAATGAGTAACTACTGATTACGAGACCTTTACGTAATTAATTTTCATTTACGCAACCATTTTAATTGCCTAAACAAAAAATTAAACTAAGTTCACTCAAATCTGATACGATACATTCTATCATTTATTCAGTTGTCACGTAACTGAGACAGAATTTTGATTTTAAAGAAGAAAATACACAGTTAGGTCAGTATCCAGCAAAACAGCTACAAATGCGATTAAAACCGTCCGTTCTTGCTGCATGTAATGCAATTCCCTCGAAGTGAAATCATAAAAATAAAAGTGAATAGATAAAAATGTATCCCAAACTCAATTTGTGTAAAATTTACAAGTATTTGTGTAACACACAGAAAGTAATTTTTATCTCTCAGAAGCAGAATTTTCGTGTTTAAAAAAAATGTCCTTAACTTTTAAAAGAATTTTTAACGACTGATTTGAATCATCATTTCGAACTCAAAAGAGTTGCATTTTATTGCAGAGTAGTTTTATTTAAAAAATAAGCATAATCTGGCCATATTATGTTTATTTTTGGACGATAGTAGTCACAAATGAAATATTTTCCTGTGGCGGAGCAAATTATTTTATCCTGCAGCATTTCTGCCATCTAATATTAAAGCTTGTTTGCATTAAGTTTATCAATAAATGTAGAAATATTATGATATTTGCCTCAAATGAAGACAGAGTTAAGTTAGTGGTTGTAATAATTAAAATAAACCAGAATTATGAAAAACGCTTCATTCTCCAATTGAAACATAACTATAATTTTTCTAACTATGTAAAACGAACTCTGCCGCATATTCTGCAGTACAAAAATCCATAAGCACGAAATGATTCAGTCCTCGATTTAATTTGTACCTTGAAATTAGATAGGGATGAAATATATCCCGAATTTTATTACACTTACCGGTTGATGTACTGCTTACATTAACTTTCGAACTACAAAGTTAATTGCATTTTTATTTGCTCGTGAGCACGTGGGTATAACGCCAATATCACTAATTACCTTCATTATATTCTTTTTATTTTCTGTAGGGATATACATCTCATAGAATAATACAACTCCATCACATCAAAAGTGATTATTGATTTCGGATATCAATGTTAATGAATAACAATATTGATAAATATCAACATTTCTGAGTTTATCAAGTGGAAGTATAATTTCAATAATTCATATTATACTATGAGAATTAGTAAAAGATGATTCTTTTTACGCTTTTGCGAGTACTATTAGAAAGAATTAGAATTTTCAAAAGCACTCAAACATAATTACACAGTTATTTAAAGTATATCATTACGGAATGTCTACTATAGATTCGGGATCGAGAAAACCGTGGGAGGTATTTTTGTAACGAAGGAAATGATAAGATTTAGTGTAATTTTTTTGTGATAAAGTTTTTAGGTTGAATTCTTTCCTTCCAACTTTACCAGCAGCGGATGGCCTTGCCCTTTCGTATGCCAACTAGAATTAAAGACAGGTGACCCAGATACCCAAACACGGGGTTGAGTCCCTAGTAAGAAACGGACGGGCACTGTATTCTGCGAAATCCTTTGTGTGACTTACTTTTTTCATTTTACCTCGCTAATCTCCATCTGAAACGCGCTTTTCTTTATCTCTCCTTCTCCGTCTATTTCCTTCATTCCTCATCTTTTTCAAGTACCCCTTTCCACGATATGGCTTGTGTGACGAAATGCTATAAAATTTTCAGAGATATCCCTCAGAGATAATGGGAGGGGAATACCTTGTTTACTGCGAAGAAATCCTGATTTTGGATTTCCTTTAGGTTAAGTCCTTTGCTCGAATCACACACGACCTCATGACGGGCACGTTAATACCTTTATGAAGACAGTGGAAGTTAGAGCTATCCGTCATTCGCTTCTTTTTCTCCCTTGAAAGTATATTACCTCTTCTCTCATTTCGAGCTAAATTCAGAAGTAGAAAGTAGGTCAATCCCTTTTTTATTCCTGAATCCACCCAGTCACTTATACCATAGAGAGATTCCCAGCCCTAATACCAGATGAGTGGCCACATCCGTATATGAGGATGGGAATTATCCACGAAATGGGATCTGTAAAAAAGGGAAAATCCGAAATTTTCGAAAAACTTGTACTGTATATTTCCTACTAAACCTTCTCTCGGCTTTCAAATTTCGAGTCCGGCAGAAAATTCAAAAGTGAATAGAATTGTTCTGAGAGCTCATTGAGTTCGGGCTTACTCTTATACAGTTTTCTTTAAATGTATTTTAAGATTAGTAAAATTTTAATAACGATTTATTTACCCAAGTATTTGTTCCAGGATACTGTAAAGCAAAAGCGAAAATCTCAGGCTGCTTAATCCGCGATTTTCACAGGCTAGTAGATTTTAATTTTCCTTTTTTACGAAAGGTTTCGTCCAAAAAAAAATAAATTGCTGCTGGATAGTTAATACATTCAATTACACTTCAAATAGGAAATGTCTACAGCTGTCAAGAACCCTTAATTAAGACTCACCACACCACAATCTCGTTTAACATTTTTGCCATAGTAATCTCGATTCTTACATTTAATTTAAATCTCTAATTGAAAGCCTTCTAACTTCAATTGTTATTTAAGTTGTATAAATACTGATTGCCGATGTTCAATTTTTCTATGGCGTCTATTATTAGAGGTAACTTCATTACAATTCTTTGAATAATTCAGGACGCAGAGAGGGAATATCTAGAAGATAGAAGATTTAAACTAAAACTAGATTTACTAAATTTGTTCAGATAAGTTAGATTCCTAGAAGATATAGCTGATATTTATGCGTACTCCCTGTTATTTAGGTCATTCTGGTACTAAGAGAAAAATCAGTGGAATAGATGCTAGGGCAAGTCGTTTTTTTAAATATTTTTGCGAAAAATACGCGAAAGTAATCGATTAAGGAAGTACAGTTAAATGCATGAACCCTTACGCAACACCGAAAGGCATCTTGCAGAGTACAATTGGAGATGTAGATGTACAATACGGAAACAACAGAAGAATCATAATTATGGAAATTAAATGGATTATAAAATATTTAAATTAATATATGAAGCATGATAATAACAGGTGCTAAACATAAATAATTATTTTCGACAATGTAGATGTTACAGGTTTAAATAATATCCATACTAATTGGTTCATATATGCTTCACCAGAAAAACAATTTAGAAAATGCACGACATGCTAACGCTAAATGAGGCATTTAATTCTTCCCTTTCTGGTAAAAACCGTAGCTGTATTAACTTGAAATTAGTATAATATTGCATTTTTATCTCTTTTTTAAATATGTACGAACTTAATAACACATCCACTGTTGAGAACTATAGAATTTAATGTTATACTGAAAAGACTTACGAATTTAAGTTTTTAATTTCTATAAGAGCCGACAACCATTATTACAGTTGAAATTATTTTCATCACAAATAAGAGGAAGTAGCAACGCCGAAGGCAGGCTCAATTAGTGCCTCGGCTATAACTAAGTTTCCGAATTAGCGAGCGCAAGAAATCGGACGCAAAACCGTAAAAAATATCAATTAAAAGGACCCTCCACTAAGTTGATAGTCGTCATTAAGGCGGTGTAATCGAATTAGTTCATTAATACGGTCCAGTCTCCGAGATCTGCTCGGTTTGGATACCCCAGCGTTTTTAACAGAGGATAAAACGAACACCAGAGAGCTAAAGTACGACAGAAAGAAAATGAAGTGGAGTAAGAGGTGAGAATTATTTTCAGAAAGGGAGGTTTAAATTTTCTTTAAGGCAGCTCTGATATTACACTTCTCAATTTTATCACTTTGATTAATCTGGGTTTATAAACTTACTATATTGCATTTAAGCATCCTAAAAGGCTGATTTTTCGCGTAGCCAAATTGCCCTACAATATTTCACCACCGGCATTAGTCCTAACTATCATTTTATACCACTATTGGGTACAAAATTTAAAAACCATGGGAAAAAGCCTTAATTCAAAAGTAAAAACGGTTTACATTATTTTAACCAATTGCTGGTGTCCTTAACACTTAAAGGCAAGAGAAAGGTTAATAAATGGAAATATTCATGAATTACCTTTAATTTCACTCTATGCTTACAGTTCTGATCTGAAATAAATCCCTGGTAAGCTTGCAAAAATATGAATAAATATCCATGATATTTTATCAAAACAAAAGGGAAAAGAAAACTCTTAGAAGTAAACAAAAAATCGTAGTATATTTCTTTCGCAATATAAGTTAATGGAAGACTTGATAAAACTACGTTTTGGAGATAATTTATGGAAAATAATTTATTTTTGATTTTTTGGTCACGAACATATAAACGGAAATAATCACAGGAATAAATTATCCTCGAACATGTAAAAATCCGCAGAAAACTTCTAAAAAGTAGACAAAAACTAAAACCTTAAAACTTCAGATATAAGAAGCATTCAAAAGATGAAAATATAAATACGAAAAATGTGCAATAGGTTTTTGAGATGAAATTTTAGATATGTTCTTTTTCAGGATGTAATGAAGGAAGAAGTAGCCGGTAATATGGCAAAATTTACGATATAGTATACAAAGGAGTGTAGGATGAAGAGTAGTTTATCGTACCAGGATTATTCTTTTAGAGACAAACTGTGCCGGGTGTAAAAGAGATGAAATAGTAAAGAGAGAGGAAAAGAGAACGCGTAAACTCAAAGGAGAAAGAGAGATGATGATGATGATGTAAAAAGAAGCATTTTCTCCTCATTGTCTGATAGTCCTTCCTTAAGGCATACTTTCCATCCCGTGGGAGGTGCGATTGGTTTTCAAATCTTCCTGAGATGCAAACACAGCGTAGGTAATCAGTACAAAGAGAGGAAGAGGGATAGAAGTAAAGAATGACTACAACAAAAAGTTTGCGTATACAACGTTCGTGATCCAGCAATATCTCGCAATTTCCTCACTAACTTACCTCCCGGGGCTTTCCGTTGCTGGAGAGAATGGTGTTTCTCCTTCATTTCTCACTACGAGCGTTCAATCGGTTGTGTATCGTAGATATGTGCATTTTGAGCGTACCATATTGTTCCAGTAATGCATTATTCAGCTCTACCTCCCATCAACCTCCTTGCTCTTAAGTAATTCAATAAAGGAATACTTTGCAAATAGTATACCTATGACTTTAGATTTTATAACAGTAAGAAGATGTAATAGTACCATTCATTTGGAGATAGCCATTTTTATAAAGTATATCCTTGAGCTTTGTGTTTGTGTCAGGATGAATGGACAAAGGTCGACTGGAACTCAATTAAAGCTTTCTCGTTACGACTCCCATTCTCTATCTATCTCCGTTTCTATTCCTCGCAGCGACGGCTATCTTTGATCTTCGCGGAGAGGGACGAGGAGCGCGGTTCATTTCATAAACATTCTTCCGCTCCAATTTCTCGCGTCGTGAATGGAAAAGTCGGAACAAAAGGAACGGCATTAGAGGAAGGAAAGCGCACGAGACTGTTCCGTAGTCGTGGTTTGGCGTCCCGTTGCTTGAGGCACACATGTTCCGCCGACCTCCCTTCATACAGCGACCTCTTCTTCTGACTCTGACAGCTGAAAGAATAATCTTTGCTCTACCAATGAAATACCCATGCCCTGCTCCAAGATGGACTTATTTTCTTTGACTTTTTTCGTCGAATTTGATATTCTAGTAAATTATTCTTGGAGCATAATGTAAGTACAGGAATAGATTATTTAAAGACCAGCTCCTACAAACATAGTGCAAGACTGAATCAAGTCTGTGGCGGCGAAACACTGCTAATTTTGTTTATAGCGACGTGTGAGGTATTATTAGACTATTCACAGTGAAAACGAATACGAACTAAATAGTGCGATGAGAAATCCTCGATATCACTGTGAAAAATATTGTATTACTAGTTGAGTAAATTATTCATACAAAGATTTGCAATTAACGACAAAAGTGACATACATTAATTTTAACTGAAATGTATCGGTTTTGCCAGAGCAGTATTCATTTTTTCTCATTTTTTGCATTTTTCGATACGTAGCAGTAGTAGTATTGTTAAAAGTGCGACAGCCGAGGTCATTTAGCTCATATGGGCCCCAATCGGGAATCGAATTTGGGACCGCTTTCTCCAAAGACAAACGCACTGTTCACTTGGATATCCGGGAGCACTTGAAGATATGATCAAAACATTTTAATGTAATGTTCCGATTCAGTGGCTAAATTATCGCTTCAGAGGTTGGAAGAAAAATTCGAAAATAAGTCCAAATAAATATTTAAGAATTTGTCGTCAAAATATTATAACGACAAGTACCATATGTTCCGTAAGCTTCGACCTTATTGTAAATAATTGCAATACAGGGTAGAAAGAGGAATTTTGCGCTTGGTATGGCAATTCGAAATGGCACTACTAAAAAGTTAACTCTTAAGATCGATGTGAACGAATTTTTGCACATAATTGTTATTGCAAAGAATGTTATGAATCATATCGCACCAATATATTACAGTATCAAAATAATTCAGCATTGCAACGGGCGTAAATTACTTATGAGAATTGAAAATCATAAAAAATGTTCGATAGACGGTGCAGTTTCAGTAGTAATACGATAGAATTATAAATTGGATTGTTATAGCCTTCAGTTCCTGGTACTCAATGACATAAAGACAGCTTGTAGATTATTAAATTTGTGCTGCTCTTAAAATTTCGCAAAGGTTTTGAAGAAAGGCCTAGGTCATTAATTTGTAATATTTAGTGCAGTTTTCACTGAAAAATGAATATACTTGTATCTGCAGAGGCGTGACTTCTCGACGGTTTCATATCGGACCTGCTGAAAAGTCCCTTCGTTTGACCGAAATCCCTGGGCAAGTTCATTGGACCAAAATTTCGGTACTCTGTTGTTAACGTTACCTGTTACTTTCACTGTTCCAGTTGACCAACATTGCACTGTTGGTCAACTGTGTCCATTGCCAATCACCTTATAAACATTTTCTAAATGATAAGCAGCTAAATAGCCTTCCACGGCATTTATTTTTGGCATCTTTCTATTTTCGTTATTAACTTTTTTAAAACAGAGATTTTTTGCATAATAGGTACCTACATAACATTTAATCTGTATATCGCATTAAAAAGTAGTTAAAGAACCTGCATTAGCACTAATTGTAATATTATCCAGAAAACAATTTGAATATTTATTATTCCTCGTAAAATTAACAATTATCCCCGTGAAACTATTCTCAATCATTAAGGCAGAAAATGTTGAGGATTACATGTTTATTATGTGGTCTAATTTATCGTCTTATTTAAAAAATTAGGTATCAATTAATAAACCTTATGTTAAATTGCAGTTAATACATGAAAATATTTTAATAACAATTGCTAAACGGTCAAAGACTATGAATACAATTATTTCTTAGCAGATGGTTAATTACAAACGCTATTTTAGAGTAAATAATCATATATTCAGGCTAAAATCGAGAAAATATTACTCTCTTTTCTTTGGATGCAAATTATTTAAGTTAAAGAGATAAAAATTAAGTAAAGATTTTATATTAACTTTGCACGTTAAGGCGTGCGACTAGGGAAACTTGCATGGAACTCAAGGGAAAACGAGTATGAAAATAAAGTATGATCTTTTCCAGTTTAAAGTTAATACTTTTGAAAGTCGATTGCTTTCTGCAAGCGGGTAGAATGGTGAATTAATAGCATGACCTGTTCGAATAAAATCCTGAGCATTCCCTGAAGTTGCTGGATGTGAGGGAAGAATTTTGAACACGTACGCAAAAACAATTTTTGATGAAACATATGTTCAAGGAAGAAACCTTTAGGCCTAGCGGAAACATTAGAAAGTGAATAGAGTGAATACATTCTCCAATTGCCGAATTTATAAAAAAAATTTCATCGCATAAAAAGCACCATCCATTGGAGTGTTGAGAAAAGAGAAAGGGTGAATGCTGTGCCCTTTGGAACTCCTGCAGAGAGGTCGCCCAAATATTTCATCCGAAAAATACCTTTTTTGGGAGTGATTTCGAATACGTAGACGGAATGAAAATAGAATATAAGCATTAGAATTGAGAGACTATAGAGAGCTAAGATCTTAAAAAAATATTCATTATAGACAAAAGAAATTGTTACGACCAATATTCAGGCAAGAGAATATATGGAACTTTTTATAGGCTCAAAAAAGAAAAAAAATCAGATGCCATCAAGAAATAACCTTTTCATGTATGACGATTACTGCTTGTTTGTTTCAAAACGTTATTGACGTAGAAAGGATAGTTTTACCAAGAAATCAAATGTTTAACGCAACGTCAGTTTAATAAATGTAAGAATTCTGTAATGTAATGTATTCTGGATTTTGTTTGAAAGATATTTAAATAAAAAATAAATTTCTTTATTTGGGCGAGATCGTGACAAAAAAATATAGGCTGAAAAAATTAATAAAATAATGGTTATGAGTCATAGCAATCGATCTCCCTCACAGTCATTATGATAATAAAAATTTTAATTTTTCTAGTTATAAAGTGAACTTAATTAATGAGATTTCTTAATATAATAATTATAATAATCGTCGAAAATTATCTGTATAACAGAAAAGAACGATGATGATGAAATTTCGATGGCAGTATCCGCCGGATGAAAACTGTTGGATTAGGCAACAGTAAAATTGAGCCTTAGGGAGAGACTTGGACAATTTAGAAAAGGGAAACTAGAGGAAATTATTCGAAGAAAACCCTATTAATATTCATGAAGAGACATGAGCCTCAAAACAAGATTCTTCAACGAGATAGAAAGAATATTATTGTTTTCCCTCGAAACATTTCCATGACAGTTACCAAGAAGAATGTAATTATGTTTATTTATCGACTTTTAATTCTCGTTCAGTATGGGAGAATATTTCACTTATATGTGAATACATATCCATCGCCGATTCTAAGAAATGAGTGCTGTTTATTCGTACACCATCGTGATTGTCAGTCCAAAGTGAAATTCCAGGGCATAAATGTATATTGTGTTGTAAATATTCACATTCAGAGTGATAAAGGCTAACATTCACCAGGTATTTGTCAAATGCGTTTGTTGGAATTTCACACGAATTCTAAAATTGTGATACATAGAAACGATCATCGTACGGAATTGCGAAAAGGAACATGAACCGAAGCTCAAAATATGTGAATCTCTAAGTGTAAAATTCAAAACAAATCCATGCGTGGATAAATAATAGTGAGTGTTTGCGTAATACTAAGAACTTAGTATAGATTATGAGTTCAAAACTAGAATAGATGAGTAAAATATAAATAAATCGAAATAATATTTGCAGAGTATGGTTCATGTGCAACGTTCCGAGATACATTACATTGTTATTATCTTATACATTATATTCTACATTACGGAGAAAATGCTTTGTAATAAGCCGGAGTGTTAAACCTGCGGACTTAGCATATAATAATTCTCGGATTAGAAAGAAAAAGCTTAAGACCTACGCAATTTCTTTTCCCTTGCCCAGTTCTCGTATTAATAAATAAAAATAATTAGTAAAAAAATGCCCAAAGGAGGAATTTGGTTTCAATTGGGAAATCAATCACAGCACTGTCACAGTAATGTTTGTCCACTATTCATCCGGCAATAACGAATTTAATAATAACCTCATAATATCACCTTCTAAGCAATACCAACCAACTATATAAAACTGCTTACAGAAAATTATAACTATGATTTTCCATTGTAAATGAAGCATGTGTATGATTAACTGTTAACTTCATCATCCTTCTCATAAAGTTTTGTTTTGTTCTTTTACTGCTCTCTACTACTTTGAAGCTGCTAAATTACATTTTCTGATTACAATGGTGTCTAAATTAAATTAATACTACTTAGGGCTCTAAAGACTATTTAGGAACGATATGGAATATTGCCCCACAAATTGTTAAAATATTGAGAGAATTTTTTATATCCATCCTTAGACCGTTATATACAGCGAGTCGATTAAAATACTGTCTATTTAGAGGAACTTTTATGCGAATTTTACGTTTATGTTACCTTTAGATTGAAAAAAAAATTAAGGAGCGAAGAAAAAATAACACTTAGGAAAACACTAAAGAATTTTATTGGCCGAGTATCATAATCATTTATTCCTGCATGATTGCTGGTGGCAGATTCGATGCGAATCTCATTTATGTCCACTAATAGAAAAAATTAGTTGAATGGGGGAACCTCGCAAAATTTCTGGAATATTATCTCCCCTTGATCAGGAATAAGCGAGTTAATCTCAGATTCATTGCGCAATGAATTCCTTGAAAGGGATCCTTCAACTCTGGTAAAACTTGGGAGCGCCGTCCCATAGGTATATTATTTTCCTCTTCTGATCCCAAATCTATCGAATAACTCATCTCTCATTCCAGTGCATCCCACATCGAGTCTCTCCGGAAACCATAATTCCAAATTCTTACTTCTTCAGCACCTCTCATTTGCGTTTGGACGAAACCGCTCCAGCGCTCGACTTTCTTTCGTAAGAATGCGATTCGTAGAAGCGGAGAGAGAGGTCACGAATTCAAAATGCATGCAATGCATAGCAGAAATATTTCACCCTGGAAACTCAGCCCCCCGAGGATTGGATTACAATTTTAAAAGGCCCAGTCTGACTTAATTTTCTTAATGAAAGAGAGTTTCATGTGATTATTTCAAAAATACTTTGGAATAATTTTAACGGCGTAGAACGATATAAATAGAGAAAATCGATACAAATTTCATATTCTACAGTCATCATGATCCTATCTAGGATCCTAAAAATAGAATGTTGATACACCCTTAGTAAAGTTTCCTTTCGAATGTGAACGCCAAGGAGATAAAGAAACATTTATGAGTGTCAGCTAGATCGTGATTAAATATAAACAGGAACTTACTCGGGAAAGGTTACACTGAAGTCTTAAAATTAATTACGTAAGTGATTTTCTGAGCAAAATCTTTAACTTGAGCAGTGACTTAGTCCGGGAAGCTAAAAAATGATTATATAGTTTGGTAATATTCCTGGAAATCAAAGTTAGAAAGCTAAAACGATAAGATGATGGAAATTAGTAACCTTGAAGGGAAAACTATATGATGATAGATTAAATGCAAATCATAAAGTAAGGGAGCAAGAAAAGGAAAATAATTAAATAGTTTTGGAGGAATAAAAAGGACCGCCTTGACTCGCCCAATATAGATATGCATATTTCTGTAGTATATTGATTTTTGTGCACATTTTCCCTTTGTTTAAACATAAAATAAAAAAGT
>KZ309355.1:694306-707618 GCA_000376725.2 Ladona fulva | reverse complement strand
CAACAAATTTAATTTAAGTCTTATTTCTTTCATTGCTGGAAACCTTTCGTCTGATAATCATTTAATAAGAATTATTTCATTTAGGTCCCTGGAAAAAACAGTGTAAAGTTTTAGGGCATTTGACAAGCAATGTTAAAGTATTTTTGTGGAAAAATGTTTATTATTGGTAAGAAAAATTAGTTTTTACAACCCTTAAGGAGAAATTTTCAATTCAATTCTACAGTTTTTCGTCGTAACATTGACTAATGCTTATATAGTCATTGACTGATATTAACCTCAGTTATATTTGACTTACATTTATTAGTATTATATGATGAACAATATTATTTAGTGCAGTGCCAGACTAACGAATTTCATTAGTATCCGATTAATTTATTTTGCCTTGTGATTCTAGTAATTGTGGGAAGGCATGTGCTCCAAAATTGTACATTTCATTGTCTGCTACTATTCCTTTTTATATTTATAATTCGAAAATAAGTAAATTTTGTTACCGCACATTTGCTAACTTAAAGAAATTTTATACATTCTTATTCCGAGTGTGAGAAAGCGCAGTAGAGAGGGCAGAATAAAGCACAGGAAATAAATTTTCAAACACCTCCTTGAATAGGAAAGGACTCCTTACGCGATCCCTTCGTTCAAAACAAACTCTTGCCTTCGCTCCTTGTTCCTGCACTTTTCGTTCCCAATTTGAGACAACTTTGAACACCTGTACCTAATTGAACTCCTTAATTTGTATGTACATGAAATTGTAAGGACCAAGTTATGCGTTCGAGAACGGTATGGAAAGTGACGAATTTTCTCTTCACTGTTTACGCGACAATATTAAACTGAATGCGTAAATGTAAATACGGTTACATACACTCTTATACAACATACCATAACGATTTACTTACACACCATACATTTGATTTTAAAAAACGAATCATTAATTACATCGTAGAATTCCATGTAAATGGCTTCCCAAAGGGGCATGGATAAAACAGACATAAAATAAAATGTTAGCACCCAAGGCAGAATTAAGTAAGGAAGACATAATAGGATAATCAAGATAATCGAAGTAATAATATGCGCATTATTTTACAATTTAAAAATAACTAAATAAAATACCTAGTTGTAATTGCAATCTCTGAAGGTAATGCAGCTTAAATAAATAATATTCATATTTTCATACATGCATGGGTGAAGATCTCCGTATAAAATGGATGTTCCTTAATTATAATAATAACTTGTTTAATGGAAACAGGAAGATGATCCCATTTATATCCATTTTAATTATAATTNGGACACTGAGTGTAAACTATCTTGTATCGGGAAAAAACGAAGTCGAAATCAGAAGATCTATGAAGCCCTACGGATTTCAGCAAACACAGATCTGTGTGTACGCTCATTAATCATTTAGTTTTTGCCTTCTAGAAATCTTAGTGTACGTATTTTCCGGAAATATTTTCAGATAGGAACTAAAACAAAATGTATTTTGATTTGCACCTCCTGCTTCTGATTCGAAATTATATACATCTTGATTACTCTCAATTTCATTTCATTAATCTATAGTTTAATTAAATTTTTCCTGCTAGAGATACTGTTATATTATGTATAGATATATTGTTTTGGAATTTATTTACAGTATTATGTACTAAACTGTTGCTAAATAAAATTTAAACCTCAACCAAGTAATACAAGGAGAGTATAAAGTTCCGGTGACTCAGATTTAGATGGAAACTGGTTGTTGGATAGACTTTAAGACAAGAATAAAGACTCATCCCCTAATATGGTTTTATAAGATATAGTTTTTACGAAAAATGGTCTTAAAATATTTTAATAACCTCATAATAGTAAGTTTCGAGCAGTATATAAAGATTCATAGGATAAAACACCAGCATAACTATTCTGACCTTTCTCACCTCACATTTTCTCGTTCCATGTTTCCAAGAAAGATATTTGTGGCAGCCTGCTGTCGAACCCAGGACCCCTTAAGCAACCATAAATGTTGTTTACATTGCTAATATACGTTCTCTGAAAAGATCTCGAGCGTCGGGTTTGTATCCTTCAGAGAAGGACACAAAAAAATAAGAAAACTACAATGTATTTCTTTTGAGAAATTTTTGCATCGGTGGTGCGTGGAACCAAGATCCCTCTGGAAGATATCTTTAGTGTTCAGGTTACTATATTAGACCCTTCAACGATACCTAAAATTATGATTCTGTATTTTTGGAGGAGGTTTATCGAAAGTTTTTCTTTCTGTAAATCGGCACAATTCATTCTTAGAAATAGTATTATTATTATAAGTGCCTCGACATTTTAGGTAATTTCGTTCGTGATCCACCATCGGGAATTGAACCCGGGATCGCTTTCACCGAAGTCGGACGCGTTGCCTACGCGGCTATCAGGGAGCCACAATTAATTCTTAAGGGAAAACACAGGGATTTCTTGGGCTCGAACCCCTGTCGAATATAAAATAAGATTGTAGTATTTGGTTGAAAGTATTATTGATTCTCGAAGGTGAATTAGTTACATACATTTACACCCGGAAATGTGCGTAACGAAGTTACCTCTTTGATAAGGAAATAATTGCTATAGTAAATTGAATTTAGAATAGCAATTACTCCCCTTCAAAATTAAATTAAATGAATTACAAATTGTTACTGATTTTCGGTGGTGAAATAGATATTTTAACATCCGGAAAATAGAAATTTAGGAAGATAGTAACATAATTTCATGCCAATGTTTTTCGTACACAAATACTTTATATACTGAACATTAATTTATATTATTCATAAGACTAAGTAAGTTCATTTTCAGATAAACCTTTATCTATATGTGTTATGAATAACATCGCATACTTGATTATGAGATTTCTGTACGCCCTAACAACTCACATTTGGTGAAACCAACCGTAAATCACGTTTTTCTGACATCATTAATTTGTCTATGGTTCTCTAGTGGAAAATACAGTTACATCAAACATCCTAGAAATAAGTCTGTGTATTTGGTGGGAGTAAATTAGAACATATCCTCAGGACAAAATCTAATATCTCTGATTTGAGAAAGGAGAAACAAGGATTCGCAAGGGATTCATTGGTCTATACGACGGATATTGTGAGAGAGAAGCGAGTTGTGCGCTCTGGGAGTATTGAATGCACACCAGAGGCAACCAGAAAACATAAAGCGATTCCATTGGATAAAAAAGAAAGCGTAGCCTGTAAGATGTCCAAATCAAGAATTCCGAGAAAGGAGAAAAATAAGGCAACAGGTCGGAAGAAAGGAAGAGAGAGGTGGGAAGAGATTAACTACCTCCGTCCTTATTCTTCATTAAAAGCAACATTCAGGGAAATGATTCTTAGCAAACACAAAAAAAGATCGAATAGAAAAACGTATCACTTCGTAATAAATGGCACGACGTTCATTACTTTCACACATTTACCTTTGCTAGAAAAATAATGCTGAAGAAATAAGCACAATTCTAATGAATCGGTCTGAATTTTCGGAAAATATTGAGCCAAAACGATGAGTAAAGCGAAATTTACATAAGGTTTTCAACTACTGACTATAGGAGAATAGAGTATCAAACGTTTCCGCACAAACAGTCGTCGATCTTATGTCCATGGTTTTTTGTTAGTTTTCTTACATAAAGAAGAGTATGTACAATTTTATCCAATTACGTGTATATACAAGCTATAACTTTAGCCAATAGGTTTCCATAATCATCACCATTAGAAACAACGATTTTTAGGATGTGAAGTGGAACCCAACTAATTAATTATTTGAAAAACATTTTATGGTAAACATATCTACGACAGGTTTATTTAAGCTTATAAGGAGTGGTTATAGTTCAATCTGTGTTTCGCTGTATAAGAATCATTAATGGGAAGAATTAAGAATGTTATAGTTAAAAGAGAAAGGTATTTACTGTGAAAGAAATAAAAGAATTTTGGTTGTTTCATGGAGATAACGCTTTTTTACTTATCCTTGAACAATGTTATTATTATATGTGATGTGAGTATAAATGAGCTAAGCATGGTTCCTCAGTTAGGAATAAGATATTACCATTTAATGATTCAACTGTCTGGATTACTTTCAGCATTTACTTTAAATTTTGCTATGTATCATTCAAGGGTTATCATAATTGTTTCTTATATTAAATATCTCTTGGTATTCATGCATATTACACATTTTTAGAATGCGGACGTATTTCTATCTATAATAAATACGTGAAGGAACATTCTTTCTGAAAATTATCTTCTACGATAAAACCTGACAATCCAGTTTCCTTGTTTACATCGTTCGTTTTGTGGTAAATGAATTTGAATTCATGTTATTGGACATCCAAGAACAACCTCCAGGGAGCGATAAAAGGAAATGAACACATCAGAGTAATTTTGAAAGCGGAAAAGTGAATGAATTTATAATAAGAGAATGAATTGCAGAGAGAAATTGTGAGATTCATATGAGAAAGAGAGAAAGGGAACGTCAAGAATTATTTTCAGAGTAGAGAAAGATACGAAAAATTCGTTCAACATGAATTCAGCATGAAGAGAGTGATGTCAACTACAAGAGAGAAAGGTTCTTGAATTTTAGATGAAGCGAGTAGGAAAATCTTATAAAATATAGGAATCGGAGTGAATGATAACTTATTTCAGATAAACTGCCTGAGACAAAAAACAATGATTTTATTTTCAAGAAGTTTAATTTCAAATGAATCTCTTATGATATAATAAGCTTTATCGTTCTCATTCTGAATATTTTAAAAAATTAGAAATCAAAAAATACAGATTAAAATCAATAAAAGGCATTAGCTTTTAGAAATAATTCTGAAATAAAGCTTAAGAATTCGTTTATTTAGCTTTTTCCATAATGCATATTTTCATTAAAAATTATATTTATCTTCCTATTTAGCTATTTCTCCAGATATAAGCTCAACTAATATATAGCAGATACATGATGGATAAAAATTTCGGAGTAAATTAGCTGAGGCGGGATTCCAATGAATGTTCAATTATTTTGTTAGAAGCGGTTGAAGGCTAAATAATTAGGACAGAGTGAAAGCTTTTTTGATGATAAATATAGCGTCTTCCTGGGCTTCTAAGATGGAGAAAGATTCCAGATATATAGCTCTGAGATAAAAAGGCGGTGAACGTCCAAGAAGATAAGGAACTGCTCGATAATTGGCAGCTGAAAAGAAGGCCCTAAAGACCTCATAGGAGGAGATGTCTCCCTCACGGGGAAATGTCTGTCCACATGGATCTTTCTAGGAGAAAATAAGAGGCAACTTCTTCCACTTTTTTCTCCATACCCAAGAGACGTGGAAGAAATTGCTTTCTTCCAGCCTTTAAAGGAGGCGGATAAAGCTTCATGTGATGCGCACTTATCGACAAATGAGGCCATTAAATCATTTTTTGAGTTGAATTAATTTTATTCCTCGACTAGAGCGGAATTAAGATAATGCCCCCACATTTAAAGCCTTGTGAAGATTCGTGGACACTGAGTGTAAACTATCTTGTATCGGGAAAAAACGAAGTCGAAATCAGAAGATCTATGAAGCCCTACGGATTTCAGCAAACACAGATCTGTGTGTACGCTCATTAATCATTTAGTTTTTGCCTTCTAGAAATCTTAGTGTACGTATTTTCCGGAAATATTTTCAGATAGGAACTAAAACAAAATGTATTTTGATTTGCACCTCCTGCTTCTGATTCGAAATTATATACATCTTGATTACTCTCAATTTCATTTCATTAATCTATAGTTTAATTAAATTTTTCCTGCTAGAGATACTGTTATATTATGTATAGATATATTGTTTTGGAATTTATTTACAGTATTATGTACTAAACTGTTGCTAAATAAAATTTAAACCTCAACCAAGTAATACAAGGAGAGTATAAAGTTCCGGTGACTCAGATTTAGATGGAAACTGGTTGTTGGATAGACTTTAAGACAAGAATAAAGACTCATCCCCTAATATGGTTTTATAAGATATAGTTTTTACGAAAAATGGTCTTAAAATATTTTAATAACCTCATAATAGTAAGTTTCGAGCAGTATATAAAGATTCATAGGATAAAACACCAGCATAACTATTCTGACCTTTCTCACCTCACATTTTCTCGTTCCATGTTTCCAAGAAAGATATTTGTGGCAGCCTGCTGTCGAACCCAGGACCCCTTAAGCAACCATAAATGTTGTTTACATTGCTAATATACGTTCTCTGAAAAGATCTCGAGCGTCGGGTTTGTATCCTTCAGAGAAGGACACAAAAAAATAAGAAAACTACAATGTATTTCTTTTGAGAAATTTTTGCATCGGTGGTGCGTGGAACCAAGATCCCTCTGGAAGATATCTTTAGTGTTCAGGTTACTATATTAGACCCTTCAACGATACCTAAAATTATGATTCTGTATTTTTGGAGGAGGTTTATCGAAAGTTTTTCTTTCTGTAAATCGGCACAATTCATTCTTAGAAATAGTATTATTATTATAAGTGCCTCGACATTTTAGGTAATTTCGTTCGTGATCCACCATCGGGAATTGAACCCGGGATCGCTTTCACCGAAGTCGGACGCGTTGCCTACGCGGCTATCAGGGAGCCACAATTAATTCTTAAGGGAAAACACAGGGATTTCTTGGGCTCGAACCCCTGTCGAATATAAAATAAGATTGTAGTATTTGGTTGACTGGCTCCGTAAATCAAAAGAATCAACAACTCATTCGTGCCAGATTTAAAGACTGTGTACCTTTATAGGCTGGTCTCAATTAACAGTTATGAGGTTATTGCAATACTTTAAGGCCATTTTCGGGAAAACTACTGTTCATGACACCCTATTTTGGTAGCAATTCGTTATTCTTCTTAACCTACAATCTCCTATTCAGATGTGCGTTTTATACATTGGCTATCGTTTCGAGACAATTTTTCAAAAATACGTCCTAATTAATTAGAAAATTTGTTTACTCGTTTTTGATTTCTTCAGTTTGAATAGGTATGGTAAAGAAGTAGATGTAGATGTAGAAGTAGATGAAGTCTAAAATGGTAAGTAAATAATGCCTGTGGAGTAAAGGAGAGGCTACGTGACGAGTCTGAAAGTCGTACTTAACGATAGCTTTGACATTCGGAAGAGGAAGAATGTGATCAGAATGATTAAATGATCTATAACGGATGTAAAGACTTTTCTCTTAAAACTCTTCTGTTTATCAATAGTCATTGTTGTACTATATAAACCCCTCTTTATCCCATATTCTTTCTATTGTATGCGCATGGAAGATGATGTCCATATATAGAACAATAGGAATAACTGATGATGATGCGATGCATGGAAACCATTTTCGAAACATAAAATGTCGAGTTATGTCTGTACATTTCAGTAATACTATTTATTCACATTTTCGATATCTAATAATTGAGTACGATGCTAGGATAAAACTTTTATAGTAAATTATGAATACTAAGACAAAAAGTAACCGCAGAGTAACTATTCTGTCCTCTCCTTTAACTTTCTCTTGGCATTTCTCCAATATCTTTATTATTGATCTTATAATGAAGAAGATTATCATCATAACCCATCATATGTAACCAAAAAGTAAAATCTCCCTTCAGAAAATTCTCTAGCAGGCGTACTGAACCTGAAATATAAGCAGATTTCTGTTTCTTACTCATATTTAAACTCTCCCATTGCATTACTGATAGATATTTCTGATGAAAATTCCTACAAAGAATTAATACACATTAAGCATCAGCTACACTGTCGCCCGAAAACATCGGAAACCCAGATCATTTAATCACAATGGAAAGCTTTTGCACTCAATGCTTCTCATTTTTATCAGCAACGCAAACCTTAAAAGCACCCAGAATTTCGATCTCACCCAATATTTGAACCGACAAAAGAGTTAAATGTCGTTTATTTCAGTCATTCCTCCTCATTTAATAACTCTTTCCGCAAATTTTTCTTTCGGACTCAGCGATTCCTTCCGCAATCACCACGTGGTAAATAAGAAAGGGGCGATTGACTCCACCGGGCACATTGGCCTTTCTTCTTTTCCCTTCACAGAGATGAATTTTTTGATCGCACCGCCGGGGCTTGTTGGGCCTACCCCTTCACTCTACTTTCTTCTCCTCGCAGCACTTCTTCTTAGAGCCCTCACCATCCATCCGAACCCACACCCCTTCTCAATTAATGGATTTGCCAATACTTCGGACAAGGCTGGTCGAGACGGGGGAGATTGATAGCTCTCAAGGGATACGGGGTCGAAAGGAGGAAAGTCGGGTGAAGGGGGTGAGTCGAGGGTGGGCTGTGTAAGTGCGCTGGTTCGGAAAGAGGGGGAGTATCTCGTGCGATGATGGATTGGTTGCAAGAGGAGGTGGACGCATGGACCGTTATGCGGTCGGTCCAGGAGAAGCGATACATCTGCCGCGTGAAGGAGGAGGAGATTCGGAATAAGCATTGATGGGATATCGACATTTTGTAGCTAGTTTATGCTGTGCTGGCTCATCCGCAAATGGAAGTCCCTGGCAAAAATTGTGATATCTCATGGCTTGCTGTGGCTCCGTTCTTTCATTCATATGAAATTAGTTTTAATACTGAACAATTAGTGGCAGGTGTAGCATATATATTTATTACTACATTTCACCTGTGTATTGTTTGCAAAGCAAATTATACTCTTTGGGAAGTCTTAAGAAACAAATAGGAAATTTATAGTCACTTAAGTATGGCAATGAAAATTTGAAAAGAATAGCTCACACTTACGTAAGTAGAAAATATTTCTTCATAGCTATTTACCCTAACTGCACAGTATCTTAAGAGAAATCACGTAACTAATGAAACTATAATCCTTTGTCTGAATAGGTATTTTCGCTGTTAAATTGTTTAACTATTTATGGTAGGCAATATATAGAGCAGACAGACTGGCGTGAGAATTTTCATTATTTAATATTGCGATCCTCATTTATAATAATTTTTCTATAATCATTAACCTCATTTACAAGCCATTTAATTAAAAAAAGTTTCATTTTCGTCTTCCCAACATATCAATTTTCGAGTGCAAGTAAAACGATATAATTTTGTATACTCATACAAACTAACATGCTAAGTGTCACATATATTTATTTTGGAATCAGTAGCATACTTAGATGAAATGCGCTTTGACACATTTCTACAAAGAATATTATAGCTAAGAGTAGATAATTGTCAAAATACTGTGATTTTCCATCCTTGATAAAGCGGTAGATCAGCGGATACAAAATAGGTCATTATTTATGTAGATTATCGGGATCTCTTAATCGGTTCGAAACCAAATAAGGTAACGACTCTAATCTATTTCATCGAAGGCATGGAAATTTGAGCATTGGGCAAAGAAAGTATGTACTGCAACATGTATAAACGTACAAAATATGCAATTACAGGTAAGAATAGACCGTGGCTATAATGTTTGGATAAATAGGCTCTCTACAAGTTGATTTAATTTGTGATATGACGGATATGGAGATATAAATGATCTGGAAACATTTTAATGAGAAAAACCATACTTGATCTTAGAGAACCACTTTTGACAATGTTGCTTTGAGTCTCTCTAGTTTATGTAAAATTAGACTATATTTTTCACGTGATTAATTTTAAACTAGATGCGCATACATTCATTTTACTCTAATGATAAAATCATTCCGTAATAAGCGGTGGAAGAGGATGATTGAATTTTAATGAAGTTTTAGTAAGGATATCAATCAATACAATTACACGGCCATCTATCAGGAAATGAAGCATTTAAATATTACAAATAATTGCGAGAAGATAATTTAAAGGATGTCAATTTAACAGTCCATGTTTTTAAAGTGTGCCTAATTGGAGTCAAATGTTCGTACCTGGAATGCAATTAAGGGAATTCCTGTTTTTACATTTGAGAAATTTTCGAGTTCGTATGTGTATTCATAGTTTCCAGTGAAGAAATATTGTTTAATAATAACAGTGATTTTCGTTCGAAATTGCTAAGGTTGACATTATCTAAATTATCTCGATTTCATTTCTATTCCAAACTGCTTTCATGAAATTTGATAAGAATATAGATAAGTGAATGTTATAGCTATATAAGTTATATAAATAGCATTCCGGAAATATGCAATTTCGGTTTAAATATTTTACTGCCACAGACTTCATTAAAACATTCACGTTAAATGGTTTATTTGATGTTTTTAGTGAGAATTGTTAGCGATAAATGAAACCTAGTACTTTTCCGATTATTTTTCTTTTTTTAATTTTACAACCTCTTTCATGCAAGGCTTTCCTTTGCGTGCTACGTGCATCGGAGTATCGTTTAGCACGTCAAAGATACAAGATCGCTAAGTATCTTTTCCAGCATTTCTCCATTACCTCCTTCACTTTAACGTATTTTAACGCGCACTTAGCGTGCGAGGCTCTTATCTTCTCAATTCCACTCCGCATTTCTTTCAGGGCAATTCTGGTTGTAATACAGGCCATGTGCATCAGAGATAACAGTAAACCGGTGATCAATCATAATGGAATCACATAAGGCGCCATTTTTCTCGACAAAATTAAGAATTCTCAAAGTCATTACGAGAAAAAGAAAGGGTGGAAAGGAGAACGTCATGCTCGCAGAAGAGAGATAATTGGCTCACTTATCCCAGAGGTGGAGATTTGATGAACTGAGAACGTCTTGCATAACGCACTATCTGATGAAGAGAACGTTTTTCATGGGGGCGAAGGAGTTGGCCGAATGGGGAGAAAGGGTTGAAGTCGATCGCATTTGGGAAAGTCCGAAGTCGAGTCAGCCGACGCAAACACAATCGGCGTAATCTAGAAAAAGGCAGAAGTTGAAGGTGGCGTGTGGGCGGAAAGAGAAAGAGGAAGGATGGAGATACGGATGCAAAATATAAGAGACCTTGAGCCCGGAACAGGGAGAAGGTGGGCTTCCAAGGAAGGAGGGCTCTTCCCTATCGCGCATTCACGCACGACTGCGGTTTTAGTCGGTAGCAGCGTTTTCCAGGATATGGCCTCAGGGGAAATGGTTGGTGAGGGCAACGGACGGAGTTAGGCAGAGTTGAAATAAAAAATGCATAATAAAATCCATGGGTCATCCAAATTCGTTCCAGGGGACGGTAATAAATCTGATCCTCCGAGCTCTATTCGCCATAATTTCGCTTTTTTCTGCAGACCGGGAGTCTACAAGCCAAAAAAATCGGAGGTATACAGTTTTGTATCCTCTCTCACAGCGCCATACCGAGAGAATATCTCAAGCTTTACCAATAACCTTTCCTTTTAGAGCGGTGCTACCTCTGCCTCTACACATGGCGCTAACGGCGGTATTCTGTCGACCATATGCGTACATCTTCTCCACACGAATCTAAGAAGATTTTCCCCGTGCGAACGCAATCCTTAACTTCCGGAGCATTCGTTGCCGCATCACGATAAGTCCGGAGATGAAGGTAAAATACGCGAATTATATTCTCTATTAATTTATGTGCAAATCCAGATAACCTTACATTGGATGCCTTAAGGCATTAAGGAAGTAGTTTTATTGTATATGTAGCTATTGTTTTAATTACGATTCTTCTGAATTTTTTATATACGGATGAAAATATTAAATTTCATTTCTTTCTTGTTTCAAATTCACAAATATTTTTCTTACACGTTGGAAAGCGTAATTTAATATTTGAAGGAAAGGAAAACTTAAATTATTATGTTTCATCATAAAAAAGGCTGAGTAGTTATGGCAGTTTAAAAGACAATACAGTTTTCGTAGCAGTGGAATATTATTTTAAGACTATGGCAATCTTTCTTCTATTTATAGAATTAGTTATGAGAGAATATAAGCATACTACCATCAATATAAGAGCTTTATATGATAAATTTGGGGTAAACGGCCACTTAAATGCAATGTTTACATTATATCAATTCATTTCTGTCATTTTTGAAGTTCTCAAATAATCGATTCGTCCATAAATCTCTAATTAGTATTGCTAAAGACTAAAATCTTAATGTAATTTTAATGAAATAATTAACACGAAATTTAACGGTTTAATCAAGACTTAGTTACTTTCATTTCTAAGAGCGGCATTTCTTAATGTCTTCCCTGAATATTGTCTTTCCAAACGATATGAAGTAAATATCCATCTCTCTTTGATTTAGTTATATTTGGTTGCTAAAGGAATGATATATTGTCAAAGAATCATAAAACGTTCGAAAACTATTTTCAACTGTCATCATTGACGTCAGTTTTCGATCTATAATCATTTTTAAAAGCCCCAGGTCTTCTTTAAATTTAGCGCAGCATTGCCTTCTTTGCTCCCGTTTATTTCCTTATAGAGTTGATCTATAAGTTTGAGGAAAAGAATTTTCAATTAAAGTATTCTTCAATAATATTACCATTGGTGCAACTTCAGTGTGATCACTAGAAAGAGAGATATGTAATATAAAGGAATTATTACGTGCTGAATCTTAAGTCCGCAAGCCCATGTTTCATTTCCAAAATCCGTTTTCTCCGAACTTTAATCAGAAATTCTGCGTCTAATCAATATGATTAATGCCTCCGTAGTTCACACTCCAGTGATCCGTACTCGGGTCCCCTCCTCAATGCTTTGCTTACTTCATCGCCCCTTTGGCCACCAATTGATTCTATCCAACCAACAATTTTCTCCGTTCGTTTTCCGCTGTTTTTTTTCAAACTGCTGCGTCCTTCCAGAGGCATTCCCTGCCGACTTATCTGCACCATTTCATCCATTATCGCTCACCAATTTCAAAGATAGGCCACGGGGTCTGATCCGTGCTTCCCTACTGAAGGAGCCTTCGTCACTTTATCCTCTCGCCCTTCCGGAACCCCATCTCTCCGAAATCTGCAGAGGCAATTACGATTCTTCTCCCTTCATTAACGTTCGACTCGGGATGAAAGGAAAGTGGCAGCGTTTTAGGTACAGATTTCGAAAGGACTTAGGCGAAAATAATGGCTACGGTCGAGCGAATGAGGTGAAGATGGAATTAAAATAGGGAGTTTTTAGAAAGACTCCTTTAGTAAGTAAGCTTGCGCTTGGACCTTTTGAAAAAGGAAGGAAGAGCACACCATCTTCCGAGGAGAAGGATACCAAGTACCTGAATTCTACGGTAAGTGATAGGAAGATTTGGTCTTATTTTTAAAAGGTCGACTCTGTATCAATTTAATCAACACCGGTTGTATTTGATCTTATATGGACGTATATATTTAATCTTATCTTGGTTTAAATGGAATTAGTTTGATTTTTGAGCAATGATCGACTTACTTATGATATGGTATATAATAATATGATTTAGTGTAACGTAATATAATATAATATAATATAA
>KZ309355.1:674373-693602 GCA_000376725.2 Ladona fulva | reverse complement strand
ATAATATAATATAATATGAAACTTCTTTCAAATAAGTTCCTTTAAATTGAAGCATGCGCCTGCCACACGCCGAAAGGCGGCTTGCTGGGTATTTGTGAAGATTTAGGTTTTGAAATCAGTTCGTAAAGCCTTTTCCTTGCAAAAGAAGGCACAGTAGTTACACGGAATATATAATTTGGATCTGTCACTGTAAATACAATATTTGCATTACCTCAAATTTGAAAGTAAAGTATAAGCAGTTTGCCTGAGATAATTATCATTGTAGAGAGAACGCAAATATCACCAGATGTGTTCTAAGAAAGGTGAGTCTAATGGGAATAGAAGTTGAGGAAATAGAAGAGGAAACTGCAGATTCATATTGAATTTTCTAAGATTTTAGCAAGTACGTTCCATCATACATGAAGTCTAGACCAAGCAATGGGAGGTCAACGGAAGAATGGAAGGAAGAAAATTATGAAAATCATAGAAATACATTAGGACTTTAATTATGTACCATAAAACTGCTCTGTGACGACTTCTGCAGTGCTGTATTTTAAATTCATATAATTATGCATGAAAATGTTGATTTTCCGGAAGTGATTGGTTAAAATAAGACAGCCGAGAAAACTCAAATAATTTTTATAAAAATAATCAAATGAGGTATTTGAACATCTGAAAAACTATAGATCTGCGATGCTTGGATCGATTTTTTACAATTTGACTCCATGCCTGCACTGAATGAAGGAAAGATGGATATCCTTAAAAGAGGTGTATCGATTTGTCATTTCTATATGACTAATGTATTCCGTGATGAAATAGAATTTTGAGAAATGGCTTTTTCTGTTACATAATGTTTTCCGGGAGGTAGTTGAGAGGTGATTATTCGTATGTTTCTGAATAAACGGAAATATAATCGTTGGCCCTCTAGTCCAGAAGAATATGAAAATGGATACTTATGCCAAAGCATGAAAAATATTCATAAATTTGTATTCGTATATATTCACCCATAATATATACGCACTTAAATACATAAATATATTTATCACTGTATGTAGGTAAATATTTTGAATGCCTTCATCTTCATATTTCAAGAGATCCGTATTATGACAAACCGAAAATTGTGGAATTAATTTTACCGTAGGTTAAGTTCATCTTATTTATGAGAGTTACCCAAGATATGTACAATAGAAGCACTGCATGCAGAGCGTCTATTGCAATATGTTTGCAGTCGAGAACTCGGAGAGCTGCATATCAGAGCTTTCCTTGGCATGCACTAGGGATCAACGAGCAGGGGACAGAGTATCTTGGTTCCGCATTCTAATCCCCTTACAGCCGAGGGAGTGCTCCTAACTCCCACTTCCTTGGCAAACCGCGGAATCCAACTGCACTGGCGCGGCATATTGATTTTCACCGCCCATCAACGCTCAATCAGAGAGCATTAAAACGCACGCTCACTCGTTTTTCTCCTTTATATTCCATCTCTCTCTCTCTCTCTCTCTCTCTCTCTCTCTCTCTCTCTCTCTCTAATTGCACGATTCAGCACTTGACATCATTGCAAATCCGTCTGAGACTACTCTTCTCTGAAAGAGAAGCCATTGTCTGAGAGGTAAAATGTAAACGTCTCTTCAGGAGAGCAACCAAATCATGCCAGGAAGATGAGGCATTACGCTTATACATGCGTAGCAGAAACTTTTCCTCGTCGAACACTAGTGGATTTGGTAAAGGATGATTTAGATAGTCAGGTATCAATGCTGCGGAATGCCAATGTAAATGAGGTTAAACAGTATAACAACTGCATCGGGGTTTACCATATAAGGCTGTTCCTGTGATAAGAAACTACAAAAGCAATATTTTTAAGATAAATCCAAAAACCGACAAAAGGCAACGAATAGGATAGTTTTTGTTGATTGATTTGGTTCCAAGAAAAACGATGTTTACATTTTTTTACTGACATGGATAGAGTATATGACCAAGGATTATGTTTAGATCATGAGCTAACAATTTGCAAATTATAATGCACAATTTTTTTCTCCCGATTGGATTGTATTTCAAAGGTATTTTAGTGACGATCATACCTTAAACTGACGTCCAAAGCAGTAATTTCTTGCTCATGTTCTTAAGAAGAATAAATAAATTACACGGCGCCTTATCTTATTAGAGGAGGACCAAACTTTATATGCTCTTTGGGGCCAGAAATTAGAATTTCATTCTAGGAATTTCAGTGGTTGGGCAAGAGTCATTAACTAGCAGGAGAAAAGAATTAAGGAGTGATGTAGTACTGTACACGATGAAGTCGTGCGGCTGATCCCAAAGAAATAACAAGTGTGAAAAATAGCGACATGACTGTATTATATTGTATTAATTAATTAGTGTATTATAATATTCACACTTGTTAATCCTTTGGGATCAGCCGCCCGTCTTCATCGTATAAAGTATAACACCTTTCCTGAATCCTTTTGATTTCCTTGGGGGATTATCCTCATAAGACCGCTTTGTGAGNAAACGTAACACGGAGAGGAAGAGCCTGTCAAATATAAAGAGATTTTTTTCAGAGGGTAATTTTTTCCTCTTTCCATTTACGGATTTTTCTTACTTTAAAAAAAATTCAATTGACGATGTTCAAAAAGCCGGGATGGGCTCCTGTTACTTTGTAGATTTCCATTGAGCCTTGTTAACATTGCTGTTAAAGAATAAAATATTCTATCGAAGCATGAGTTTAGCCAGAATAAAAATCACATGTCAAATACTGGGATATTCCTTTTTTAGAAGCATCCTCTTTGTTCTGAACGTGTTTTTAAAATGTATCAGTCATCGTCCAAATTGCACCTCTGATAGACAAATTTTAGTTTCTCGAGACCCGAAAAATTATCATTTCAAAATTAATCCCCAATTCAATTCCCTAACGGATGTTTTTTTGTTTTAGCTATGTAGTTTTGTTGTGACGTTGTTTTGTTGTAATTTAATAAACTATATCAGCGACTTTTTAAATTTTTCTAAGAATACTGATGTTGAAGGAATTTTCGTAAGATGAACTATTTTTAAGGTATTTCCGGAAGTAAGATTTTGGTTGATTTTCATCTGTTAAATTTATAAGTACGAATTGAAGTAATTGAAAACGTCATATTTTCAGTCAATAAAGGAAATGTATTGTTTACATTCATATCGAAACTTACTTTATGGAAACTTTAGTTTCGTATATATTTTACATGTCATAAAATGGTTATGTAATTGTTAAATCTAAAAATAATGGATAAAAAGGATCAGCCGCCCGTCTTCATCGTATAAAGTATAACACCTTTCCTGAATCCATTTGATTTCCTTGGGGGATTATCCTCATAAGACCGCTTTGTGAGTTGGCTGCCTCAGTGAGGACCTCCGGCGACAGTTTGTGCCACTAAATGTGGAGGCTTACTCCTTACGCCTTACTCACAAAAACTTCCCTAAACATCGTGGAAGAGACGCGACATGGTAGTTCATTGGTTAGAATTCTTTCCCAGACAGTGGGAAACCTGGGTTCGGGTCCCAGTCATGTCGCTATTTTTCACACTTGTTATTCATTTAGCAAGTGAAAATCGTTTTTAGGTTTTGTTATCTTAATAAAATATTTTATATATTTAAGTTTAAGTAAATGTTTCAATATTTATGTTTGTTTATATAATATAAGGTGACTGTGTTTCGCAAAAAGATACGAAGCCAAGTTACTGAAACCAACTTATTAGCCAACTAACTTCTTCTCTGTCGATAAATCGGTAGTAAATTTTATCAGCCGGTTCCATATTATTCGGGATGCCCTTCCTTTGCGAGGTACTAAGCAGTTTCATTTGAGTTCAAAATCGGAAAAAAAGAAAGTTGGAACACGGCTGTTAATGAATTAGAGGTTTAAAAACACTCCATAAGCTATGTGTTGGCAGACGGAATTAACGTTTAGAGATAAACGGGAAGCACCGGATTAACGATCTCTGGGAAATCCCAATGCGCATTTCAGAGACAACACCTGCATTTTCAAGCGCGACTCAAAAGGAAAATGATTTTTTCATGATTCAAATACCAACAATCATTTTGCTATCGAGGAGCCCTTCATAAGGGATGCATTTTCACCGAAATGCGCATAGGGATTTCCCTGAAATCAGTAATCCGGGGTTTCTCGTTTGTATCTAAGCGTGAGTTCCGCCTGTCGACATATGGCTCACGGAGTGTTTCTAAACCTCTAATCCAAAATTGAAATTATAATATGCTTATACCACCAGTTGTATCATTTCTTTAGAATTTGAATTTAAAATGAAGCTACAGGAAGTGTTCTTCAGTGTTTGCCTAAGTTATAGGAAATTATTTGGTACGCCATGAAAGAAAAAAAGTTGAGAAATCTTTGGTTATAGNTTGCTTTATATATATATATGATGACAATAATAATTATAATAGTATAGTATAGTAGATGTATCAAATCAAATCATAAAATAAATCAACTGTGATGTCTAATACAATAACTATTTATATCAATTGATATGAAAATTTTCTCAATTTTATCTAAATACATTAAAGTTAGTATCAAAGAAAGAGCTAAGTACAGGTTGAAAATTTAACGATTATGTTCATCCTGAGCCAGTTAGTGGCTCATCAAGCGGTGCAGTTAGAAGCCATTGTCTGAGAGGTAAAATGTAAACTCTCTTCAGGAGAGCAACCAAATCATGCCAGGAAGATGAGGCATTACGCTTATACATGCGTAGCAGAAACTTTTCCTCGTCGAACACTAGTGGATTTGGTAAAGGATGATTTAGATAGTCAGGTATCAATGCTGCGGAATGCCAATGTAAATGAGGTTAAACAGTATAACAACTGCATCGGGGTTTACCATATAAGGATGTTCCTGTGATAAGAAACTACAAAAGCAATATTTTTAAGATAAATCCAAAAACCGACAAAAGGCAACGAATAGGATAGTTTTTGTTGATTGATTTGGTTCCAAGAAAAACGATGTTTACATTTTTTTACTGACATGGATAGAGTATATGACCAAGGATTATGTTTAGANTAAAACGTAACACGGAGAGGAAGAGCCTGTCAAATATAAAGAGATTTTTTTCAGAGGGTAATTTTTTCCTCTTTCCATTTACGGATTTTTCTTACTTTAAAAAAAATTCAATTGACGATGTTCAAAAAGCCGGGATGGGCTCCTGTTACTTTGTAGATTTCCATTGAGCCTTGTTAACATTGCTGTTAAAGAATAAAATATTCTATCGAAGCATGAGTTTAGCCAGAATAAAAATCACATGTCAAATACTGGGATATTCCTTTTTTAGAAGCATCCTCTTTGTTCTGAACGTGTTTTTAAAATGTATCAGTCATCGTCCAAATTGCACCTCTGATAGACAAATTTTAGTTTCTCGAGACCCGAAAAATTATCATTTCAAAATTAATCCCCAATTCAATTCCCTAACGGATGTTTTTTTGTTTTAGCTATGTAGTTTTGTTGTGACGTTGTTTTGTTGTAATTTAATAAACTATATCAGCGACTTTTTAAATTTTTCTAAGAATACTGATGTTGAAGGAATTTTCGTAAGATGAACTATTTTTAAGGTATTTCCGGAAGTAAGATTTTGGTTGATTTTCATCTGTTAAATTTATAAGTACGAATTGAAGTAATTGAAAACGTCATATTTTCAGTCAATAAAGGAAATGTATTGTTTACATTCATATCGAAACTTACTTTATGGAAACTTTAGTTTCGTATATATTTTACATGTCATAAAATGGTTATGTAATTGTTAAATCTAAAAATAATGGATAAAAATTTTTAAAAGACCTCATTAAGAAGGAATACAGGAAAAAATTTATAGAAATTATATACATAGAGTATGGATTTAACTATAAACTTTGTACGAAGAACAATTTCTTTCGGTGAACATCAAACGCTTGAAAACAGTAACATATTCTTTATGATTTCAAGATATGTGTTAAATCCATTTCATGTCACTTCATGCACAATACTACTTCTTCATAACACAATCATACTTCAGACATATTCTACAACCTGGTATATTCTATGGCGCTGACTCATTCAACTACAAGTGTAAACCATCTCCCATTCCTTAGTTGCTATCACACGTTCGTCAAACTGTCTCCTACTAATAAGTTTAGTTCTCTCGGTCTGTGTGAACGTAGCAACGAGATGTCCCTAGATTTTCATGGAAAACTTCTCTTTCCTGATGCTGTTCATAGCTCATCCACTTCAGAAGCCCTTCACAGCATCCACGTAATGCACTGCGGATGTCGCCTGGAAATTACAAATTTGGACTGCAAATGATATTGAATACTGATGAGGGAGTCGAGGGCTTCGTTTGCAATATTTCTTTCTACAAAATGATGAAATGGGCCATCAATAAGGAAAAAAATGAACGATATTCAGGAAGCTTATTAAGAGCAAGGTTGCCTACTCGATTTCAAATTCACTGTTTGTGTGGATGATTCGTGTTCCCTCACTTGAATGTATACATATGAACGGCCTTTCAATTTGTATTTTAGTTTTCTAATAATAGTACGAGATATTGAACTGATTTAATCGAATTTCTTTAAAAACTGATCTTGAGGAGAGTTTCCTAAAAATTTTAGAGGGTAAACCTTTCGCTTACATTATATCGTACGTTACTGAATCATTTATCACACAATGTTCCATCAAGTATACATTAATAAACATAAGCATTGTTGAGTAGTTGGCGGATTAAGGTACAGTTCATGCATACAAAATGTATGAGATTAAGCATCAGACAGAGAAGAGCGTTACATGTAAGCTTGCGTAACGGCTTCATAAACACAGTATGAGAGAAAATTATAGCTAGGTGACTCAGTTTCAAAAACGATTCTAAATGAAATTAATTCACTCTGAGTTGATCTATAGAAAACAGCTTCGATTAAGTAAACCGTGGATATTTCTTTTCTTCGAAGATGTCTGATGGCACTATAATCGGCAGCTATTTGATATCCTGAATCGGTAAAAGAAAAGCCTGTGCAAGATTTCTTGAGGAATGAAAGTTTACCCTGATCCTGATTTGAAGGATTGATTGCAATCAATAATAACTAAATAAAGAATTTTAATACATTTACATTTAGATTAGTATTGCAGGAAGTATTATTAATGCCTAATGACGATAACCTCAGGAATGGAGAGGTTATACAATGATTTTTAGAAGTTATTGACAGATTTCATGCGGATAAATATGGAAATCAAATGCAAATGACGCTAAGAGAATACCCTTTGGAATAGAATCACTGAAGTTATCCGTAAGTTAGTGGTGGAAAGCGATCCCAGAAAATCTCTTACGCTTATAATTTTGCCCCAGCAGAGGCGGCAATATAAACGGAAGTCCCTGAGTGATTCGGAAGCCGATCTGTGTGAACTTTAAAAGACACATAAGCGAAAATTAAGATAAAGAAAACAGTTTGACTCAAATACTGTAATGGAAAATAACTTGACCGATAAGTTTTTAAAAGGTGCAGCGATTGCTTTTACCGAATTGAAAAGTATCTTTGAATCTGACTCAGCCATAGAGATATTGTTTTGGAAAATTAAGCATAAAAGTGATTGCTGAAGTAAAAATCGTCGTAATGCATTTTACTGACACCGGCGAAGAAATTAGAGGTATAAATTGAATCCAAGTCAAAGCATTTGTCATCGATATCATATAATGCATCTTCAAAATGATAATAAACAATAATTTATTATTCCATTTGAGTGGACTATATTATCGCTCTAAAGAGAGCTTAAATTTAATAATTTATAAACTTGAAGAATAGCTATTTAGCTAAAAATAAATACTTCAGTTCTTACTTGTTTTTGGAATGGAATAGGAATGAATTCGATCTTCTCCGTAAATATGATCTCATGTGAGTAGAAAGGCACATTCTCCCATTATATTACTGCTACAAAAATTTTCCATTAATTAAAATTATTCTGACGAAGCGTGAATTATATTGAGTAAAATATATTGTGGCAGTTACAATGGATTTTAATATAATATTTGAACGTTTCCAATGTTCAGCTACACTAAAGTATTAAGATAAAGATGGGTGATTTTAAAAATTACTTCAGTGATTTCAAATTGCTAGAAATGTTAAATAATTCTTGCAATGAAAAACGAAGTATAAATAATTACCTATAGATGAGGTCGAGAATACTCTCATCAATTTTACTTTAGCATTACGTATGGCTGGTCTAAAAGATATTCACCAACGGATCGATGGGAAAGGATAATAGAATAACGTAAATATGAAGAGAATCACTCCTCTATCTTCTTGATTATACTGATTTTGTACTTTTACACAATACTTAAAACACTAATGTTGAGTTTGGGTTAAATAACTAATAGTAAGTTACATCAGAGATGAGTTAAGCAAGAAATTCCACTTAACCGATTCTAAGGTTTTATCTATTCCAACATAAAAAAATACGAATGAAACAACAACAGAAACAACTTTTCACAAGGAAACTAATTCCTATTTTATTTAACTTATGCAAATACGACATATTTGCATAAGTTAAATAAAATAGGAATTAGTTTCCTTGTGAAAAGTTGTTCCTGTTGTTGTTTCTTTCGTCATGGAGTACCACAAAGTTACTAGCCAATCCGTCGATAAAAAAATACGTTGCTCATTGAGTAGATGGCAAATGGTTCAGAGACCCCCGACGTTTCTGCACTTAGGAAAGAAGTGGAAACCAAAGCGTTAATGGAATGAAGGAGTCGTGAATCGTGTCTAATCATTAAGTTGAAAATATAAAGGAAATGGAGAAGAGAATTACGGGTATAGTGACCCGATTCTGATCTAGTTTCCTCACTGGAATCGCTCTATTTGTCACTGGAGCCCGTGGACATTCAAAAGCCATTCGCGGGGGAGAGCCTCGCCTCGTTTCCGATCTGCAAAACTGCATCGGCGGATGATTAATGCAACGTCGAGCTTAAATGAAATTTGTACGTGTCATTTTTATCGACAAAAATTTATGTTTCAACCATCGGCCTCGGAGAAATTTAAGAACTCACGATTTGTTTCCCTGATAGTGCGTGTTACAAAGATATATGGATCGATTAGAAAAACTCTCGACGGGAAGCTTGAAATGTCTACTATCTTCGGGTACTCGATATAAGGGTTTAATGATTCATCATTACTCTATTATAAGTAAATTAGGAATATTTTATTAAATAAATAATTCATGTTCTACAAGAAGAACTAATGCCCATAAGTAAAGTTTACTTTTTAAATATTTTAGAATTATTAACGATGTATACCAAACTCAATGTCATTATCATAAATACATATTTTAATTCTTAGTTAACATGAGGATTGAATCATGGATTTCAGATAATTTTCATCGTTGTTAATTTAAACCCATATTTAAGAACTCACGATTTGTTTCCTTCATAGTGCGTGTTACAAAGATATATGGATCGATTAGAAAAACTCTCGTAATTACAAACGATATTACACCAAAATATAACTTGTAGGCATCGATTGTATGAAAAGTTGACTATTTGAATAAAATTGAACAAGGAAGAGGTATAAACATACCTGAAGGAAGGCAGAGGAAATTGATAACATGATATCATTTTCTGATAAAAAAATAGTCATTTGCTGGAAAAGTCCCCATCATAGAAATAAATAAAATCCTAATCTGCTACTTATGATGTAAAGTACACTTACAGCGGTGATCAATCACATTGAAAAATTTTTCGCTGCGGACAGGATTCGAACCTGCGCGGGCAATGCCCATTGGATTTCGAGTCCAACTCCTTAACCACTCGGACACCACAGCTTACATGTTTATGTTTGCCTTATAACGGTACATTTTCCTAAAATATCTAAAATGGCCCATAATTTCACAGATCCGTACGACCTAAAGGAATTGTCGAATATATCTTCCTTTGTCTTGCAATTGCGGTTATATATGAATCTGCATTCACTATGCAGAGAATTTTTTCTCAATATGACATAAAGAACACGAGCGAATAAATTCCATCATTGCGTTTAGGAATATGTTACTTAACGGAGTTCCTAAGGAGTTTGATCTCTTGAAGGAAATCGATTTATTTTCATTGTGTTACATTGCTATAACATGGTATAAGAGCTTTGGTTCGGTAAAATGCGACCTAGAAAATGAAACGAATAGATAACGTTTCGGCACTTTCGTTAGTTAATGATTTCCATTGGTACACAGTCTAGTGTTTGGAGACGTAAAGGTAAACGATGCTCCATTATTTTCAATTTAAATAATAAAATTGTCCTCTTCAGTCTGATCACACTCATTTAAAAATGTAGCCACACATAATTATACGTGTGAATATCTTTGATACACGTAACCGTGTATCTTTATATTTAAATATTTTAACTATGCTTGGCAATTCAGTTACCCGCATGTTAATTACCCGATCTGCTGATTATTACTTAAATAATGACATTAGTGCTCATCATACCAGTCGCCAATCTCCACCTTCAGTGGACGGTCAAGATCCTAACTTGTCAAGCCGTATAAATTTGTACATTTCTGTCAGAAATAACCATCGAGCAACTACTTATTCTTTGATTTTTGTTTCTCTTAGCTCTAACAAACATCAACCTATGTGGTAATTGAGAAATTCCACCTCACTTCTCGTTAAAAGTTTTGCAAGGTTTTACATTACTTTGCTTGAATAAAAAAACTTATTTTTGAAAGAGACAAACGCGTTCAGTATTTGCAGCCTCTTCACAGATGGGGTTGCTTAGTTTATAGCGACGCAATAGCCTCAGCACTATTGAAGCAGCTAAACCAAGCGCTAACAACCCTTACTGAAAATTTTCCAAAAAGATTTTTTAAACATTTCCGATATTATTTCATCAGGCATCTTTTAATTCTCCCATATTCATATCACATGAATTATAACACGCGGGGATTAAATGTGATATTCAGCATCATACATATTTATGCCTTCAATTTTGGGAGCTGTAAAAATGGCGATATACGCTGCATCAAATTTTTGGATGATTATGCGAGAATGTGCGGGATAAGGTAATAAGTACCTTTCAAGGGCAGATGATGCATAATGGGAAGGAGCGTAAGATACGGTGCACGGATAATAAGGAGGAGCATCGGCGCGCGGAAGGTCGACTTCTTAACGATGAAATCTCCAGCGTAAGTGAGCCGTCCGATGTGAACGATAACGTATTCGCTCTCGAGTTGGACGCGGGGCATCCATCTTAGCGAAGTGGTGGAGAATGGATAAGAGTTTGCGTGAATGGAAGCGGGGAATCGCATGATGGAGTTGAGAGGTGCGGGGAATAGAATATGAGGGCGTGGGGGAAAGGTGAAAGAAGAGGAGGGGAAAAAGGCACGAAAATATGTAGCCGACCATAAGATGGAGAAGATTAGTAGTCATCGAAAAGAAAATTAAATGCTGAGAACGAATGTGAGTCAAAAATAACATAACGTAAAGAAGTTGGAGGAAGCGATTTCATTCGACTCTCTTGATTTATCATCCGCGTTTCTCTCGTGATCCTCCGTGATTTCGTGACTGGGAAGCATTCGCACTTCGGGTTCCATCGCACTTCATTCTGAATTTTCGAAATAGATATTAAGTTATATTTGAATATTTTCACTGCGATGAAGATATGGAAAAAATGGAAGACGTTCTCTTACGGCTAAGATGTTTTTATCGGCGGCTTCGATTCATTTTCCTTACACTTACATTCCTGCAAATCTTGCCTTGATCACAAAGAACATTATGTTTCTGCGACAGTTACTCGGATGGGAAAATGTATTTTTACTCGTTGTGTATCTAATACACGAAGATTAGTTTGATTTAGAATTTAAAATTTATAGTCGATTCTTTCGTGATTGAAAACCAAACATCCAGTACGTGACCGGTTTTGAAAAGGCTTTAGTAAACAAAATATGCTACGCCATTACAACGAGAAATACAAAAGGGTATTGAAAGAGTATTAGAAAGATTGACTATATTAGATTGGGGAAAAAAGGACAGAATATATTAAAAAAGAAAAAGAGAAGATTCGAAATGGTGTGGTACCACTAACTTGTGCCTAAAAAATCGATAGTAAATACTTAAGGAATTTAAGAGGACTAGGGGAGAACAGGAAAAGGAAAGAGAGTTAGTTGGAATATCAACTGTAAAAGATGTGATGTATTGCATAAAAATCGGGATATATTACTCAAGAAAGAGAGTGGAAAACCGAAAAGGGGAGATATAGGAAATGGGAAGAGAGAAGTAAGTAAGAACATCAGTAAGGAGAGGAGCATCAAGAATTCGCGGCAGAGAATTAGGAGAGTAGGGAATGGAAGAAGTGAGAATGGGGGATAAGGACGATTGTAGAATTTCAGATAAGGAGAACCCAAGAGGGGGAAAAGAAGTGGAAAGGTAGATCCATGTGATATGGACGCGGAAGAACGTGGAAAAGAATTGGTGAAAAATTAGAAGGAAAAGAAGCCGTGAGAAGGATCTGATAGGCTACATGCATAAAGCAATGATGGCATTTGTATAACACATTTTCTATTCAAATCATTCCTAATTTTCTAATTAAAAACTAATTTTTTATATTTCCAACCGTTAAACTTCCTCTTTGTATTTTAAATTAATCGGTTTATCCGTGAGATCAGACTATACGACAATTTTTGTTCGAATATATCGTTTACTTAATTAAACGTATGACGTTCCTTTTACTATGCTACTTAAATGTGGAATTTATCCATTCTATAAACTTAAGATAAGATAAATGTTTTAACCGATGTTTTTTTTATAATGGTATTGGTTTACCTAAAATTTGTACTATTTATGTCATAGAAATCAACAGTTTTTAACCCGGTTCTTTATTTTTAGGCTAAAATATCAAACTTATGATTAAATTAATATCATTTAAATTATATAATTTTAACTATATCATTACATATTATTAATATCTCTTTGGAATTTAGAGAGCTTTTTAATTCTGATACAAAAAACTACTACTGGAAGTACTGCTACTATTGCTATTTGTACAAGAAATTATAAGTCGTACTTCAGAAAACTACTGTTTTTGCATCCAAACAGGCAAATGATTCGTTGTAGCATTTTTCCTTCAAATTTTCCGACATATGGTAATTTCCATCTCCACAGTAGCGTAATCTATATTTTTTCTAATCAGAAACGAAGGCAGTTACTTATTACGAAGGAATCAAATCCTGTGTATTATTCCAATTTCAGCGAAAATATCCTCATTCGAGATCACCTTTACGAGTAATTCCACTATCGAATCAATCAGTTTTCGAATCATTATGTGGTGCGTGCACCCCATGCCACACGCCGAAGGACGGCTTGTAGGTACTACATAGGCATATACAGTTTAAATTGGAAAATTTAAAGTTGGATTCGCCTGACATGTATTTGAATAAATGTTAACGAAAAAAGCTAAGAATATTTGACGGTAAGAAGTTGAGATTGAATCTTGAATAAATGAGCTATTTGTTAAAAATATGGGAAAAAATAATTTTCGAAGATGGAAAATGTCACGATATTCATACGATTCATTCGTATATGTGTATGGCGTAACTCCGATTTTTAGCAGCAAATTTTGCCTAAGCAAAGGATCGTTGTCAAAAGTTGAACAAGTATCGGTTATTTTAGAGCAAGGAATATATCCTGAAAGTTACCAATATCCGTGTTACGCACCCATGGTGTTCTCCTTAAAATGTACATATGTTGGCATCATAAGGTTTCCTAGAAACACTTTTTACATTCCACTTTAATATTAATTATTATAACTTTTCTACTAATTGATTTCCAATTTATCACAATCTGTTGCCGCTTTTGAGGATAAAACGGATCAAATGCTTTCACAAATTCCCGGAAGAGACGTTTACTCCCTCATCTTCTAGCACTGTTCTCTAACCCTAATTGAAGTGACACAATTTTTCTTCGGTCGTGCAAGTTTAATTAATTAATCTTTCATTCGTTAATCACCGCATAATGGAGCTCCCGGTGGTGAAATCCATTATTTAATAAAAATCGATGTTAGAGGTATTGGCTTTTATTCCACCGTTGTTAATTTACGTTCCAGCGAAGGGATGGAAGAGGAGTGCGCTCGTAGGTTGGCACTATGCCTTCGTTCAATGACTTTGGATAAAATATGAGGAATGGTACTCATCAGCTAATATTCGAATGGCAAAGAAAGTTATGGGATCGGGTCCAGACAGTTTTTTTTACTGTCGACTTTAGTGATAACTTTGCTATTCTTTCCGGAAAGCTAAATGGTTCTATTAGTCATACTAAAGAAAATGGAAATTCATCCATAATAAAATAATTATCGCTGTAAACATCAGGTCAATTATCATTACGTAGGTCTTTAGAAATTATGACTAGATTGATGTTCTCGAATATTTACGAAATTGTCTTGGTCATGTCGTACATCAGTAGTTTCATCACAATTTATATTATATAATACAGTGGAACCATGATTAACAACGGTCATCCGTTCCAACGTTTTCGTCGTTAATTAAAACCGTCGTTATCCAAAGCGCGATTTTCCTGAACATTACTGTAGTCAAATATGCAGATAAAGCGCATTAAAAGGTGATGGAAATATAACACATGTTATTTATTCAATTATATTTGCAAAAAGAAATTATTATTGATAAAAGGAATAGTCATAAAAGAAGTTTTGAATTGCCAATCTTCATCCGAAGGTGCTATAAAGCAAAGCTTCCGAAACATTTTTTGATCAGAGCCATTCGTCTTTTACAAAATACTATACGTCGCGACGGTCTTAGTTAACGACGCGTCGTTAACTAAGACCGTCGTTAAGCAAGGCTCCGGTATATTTCACAGAATTTTTGACGTGCTCAGCCTATGTAATAGTAGTATTGTTGAAAGTGCTTCGACAGCTAATGTCATTTCGCACGTAGGCCTCCACCGAGAATCGAACCCGGGACCGCTTTCATTGAAGTCCAACGCGTTGCCTATTTGGCTATCCGGGAGCTCGCCCAGCCTAAGATATTGTATACAACTTCTCCTTTATCGCCAATCCTACCTGGGTACTCACAGATGTGATAGGAGTGGAATAAGTATTATTATTACAGAATTACTTTTTAGCNAGCAAATACATTGAGTTCGTATTATTTAAAAATCACTTTTGCGAAATAAATTATTTTTTTATTGACCTCGAACTTTTGAAAATATAATCTACCCAAAATCTACTTTAGTTCAAATTTTACTTTAATGTCCTCTATTTGCAATTTTGCACATTTTATATTCCCACAAATTACGGAAGAATGAGGATGTAATTAATTCTTTTTTCTGCAAATAAGAAAATAATTTGACCTTTTCATCAGTTTCATAGTAACCAGTGCTTTCTTGCATGAAAACAAATAGCTCTGCGATATAGATATCTATGGGATCTATATCTTTCAGAAATCTAAAAAACGTATTTTATGTAAACTGCAGCAACAAACAATTAAGAAATAAAAGAAAAACCGTGGGGCCTTCTGAAGATCCCAGCTTGGTAAACAACGTACATAAACTATGCTTGGTATCTTAACGGTTAACTTGGAGGTATATACGAATGGCTTCGAAGTCGACCCTTGAAGTAATTGGTTTTACATAAACTACTGTTAGGATTTATAGTCATTGCTTACGTAAAAGAAACAGGCATGAATTATTGAAAATGAAATGGCCGAAACATGACCCGGAGACATTTATGAACGGATTAACTGTAGTGATAATTTTAAAGCGCTGCTTTTATCGGAAATTACTTAGTTGTCGCTCAGAAAAATATGGGAGGACATCAAGAGGAAATTTTTATCTGAAATGGATAATCTGGATTCCGTGACAAACAATTACTATCGATATAAGGAACATTATATTTAAAGCTAGCAAACACTATGAATGATGAAAGAAAATGAAGCCTAAAATTATTTTTAATCCAATGATTACTGTATTCGTAGGTAAACTTCATCTGATTTTGTTATCTATTTTTTTAATATTCTCTTAAAGTGTTCAACACGGTTCATTCAAAATAATGAACATATTTCGAAACTTAGAATACCTTTACCCTCAAATCTCTTAAATGTGAATGACATCTAATTAGACTTAATTTATCCCGTATCTAGTCATCTTGAATTAAGTCGAGGGTGACGTTATAAATTCGATATATTAACCAAATGAATTTATCGATGTAGAGCGTATAAATTACGTAATACATAATTTCTGACTTGAGGTCTAAATTAAAAAGTTAATATGTTACTAGGTTGGTCTCACACACCTCAAGTCACCTTTAAACATTCAGATGAAGCTATAGGCTGTACCTATATTTTATACAAGGACAGAGGAAAATACTACAGAGGAAAATACTACTTTGATTATTCAAGGTCGCTCGATAAAAATAAAGTAAAAAGAGACAAGGAATAACTTCTCATAAAATCACCGTTTGTTATTTCCCCATAATAAATATATTTGGAAAGCTATTTTCGTGTTGACATTTCTTATTTTTCTTCCTGTAAAATTATCGTTTTAAGTAAACCGGTGGATACCTTTCACTGAAAATAAGTAGTTTTCCCTTAAGAGAGCTAACCTATATAAAAACAAGGTAGCTGCGATGTTGTTCTATAAGAGTTGAGCGACAAAATGAAAGTTCCTAAATACCCATGAGTAGGGTTACACTGCGAAAGATAATATTTTCAATTACCAGTATGCTGAGAAATATTTATAACCTTTTATTAAATAATGTCACCGAATAATGTATTCTGGCAGACGAGGGCCCGCATCAACCTTTTCTTAGAACTTTGATTAAAAATCTTATATGTATATCTCTGAAAACGTTTGTGGTTTACTTATACTTTCTGATGTATTTATTTCAATATTAATTTTTGCGGTCTTTTTTTTAAACATATTTAGTTAACAATCTTCATTCAAATAATATGGTTCGGTTAATTTAACAAATATTTTCATTAAAATATTATATTTTGATGCTGAAATATTTTCCAAAGTATAAATAATAAGCCTTTATCATATTCTGAACAATAGATGCTATCGATTTCTCCTAATTACCTAATTCTCTTCTCCTAATTTCTCTTTAGGAATACATGTTTATTCATACTTCTTATTCAACTTCTGACATATTCCTATACATCCACGATCTTAAAATTCTTTGAATTAAATCTAAGGACTTGTAAATATCCAAGATTTTTTAATTTTCTACGTTAACAGTCAGCAATTTCTATGGAATGTCTTCATTGGAAATCGATTTAGGAGCAAAACAGAGGAATTAATCCAACTGGAATAAATAAATTATGAATAAATGAGATGAGTTAATTAAGGAAAATTAGAATGGCTTTCAACCAACCAAACTTCTCTGTCACAATCTGTGCAACTTACATTTCTGTTTCTTGAGAAAGAAAAGGGTTACGTTCTATAACCTCAATTGTGTGCATTTTAATGAGAAATTACGATACTTTGCTGTTTTGGGGTTTCTTGCACCGAGGTCCACATAAATCATTTAAACTATAGTAGCATTACCGCGGAACAATCTTAATTTTACGGATATCCTAAGTTTCTCCGGCTTAGTGTCTCCTGACGTAGATGAACTGCTGTGTGGCTAGCGACGACAAACTCTGGTCGCCCATAGTGGTTTCAGGGGTGGGTGCGGAGGAGTGGTGTTTTAAAGGGAGTCTCCCTAACTCTCACTCTCACAAACATATCACACAACACAACATATAAAATACTTTTAGACACGTTGCTTCAATTTTCAAGCTTGTCAATCATCCTCATCATTTCTGCTGGTTTATAAATATTCGAAGCATCTCGTCAAATATTATCAACGAAAAACTTGTTCATCGTTTCCTGTTAAATTATCAATTATCTGGTACGATGGTCACCTCCGATTTGCGAATTCTTAAAAGGATCTCCTGAGAAGTTGAAGGAAGAGCGAAAAATACACATATAACTCACCAAAAAGCAAATACATTGAGTTCGTATTATTTAAAAATCACTTTTGCGAAATAAATTATTTTTTTATTGACCTCGAACTTTTGAAAATATAATCTACCCAAAATCTACTTTAGTTCAAATTTTACTTTAATGTCCTCTATTTGCAATTTTGCACATTTTATATTCCCACAAATTACGGAAGAATGAGGATGTAATTAATTCTTTTTTCTGCAAATAAGAAAATAATTTGACCTTTTCATCAGTTTCATAGTAACCAGTGCTTTCTTGCATGAAAACAAATAGCTCTGCGATCAATATGAGTTGTCTGAAATATCCGATTTAAGAGCTAGATACTATTCTTCAATACGAGTATTTTCAGTTGCTGTGATTGTTTCACTCGGGGTTAAAAAGTAATCTACAGAGTGATGGTACGTTTTGAAAAGAATGGGAGCCAGAATTACTCTATTTCTCCGTGTCTAAATACTGTGTCATTTATAAAGGAATAACAAGTGTGAACAATAGTGATATGACTAGAACTCGATCCCAGGTCTCCCACTTTCCGGGCAGGTATTTCAGCCACTGAACTACCATGCCGCGTTTCTTCCACACTTTTAAGGGAATTCTTTGTGAGCAAAGCGAATAGCCTCCACTTAGTGGTACAAGCGAACAACACGAAGAGTTTATCTTGAAGTTAAAATAAAATTGTTTCAATAAATTACACAGGACGTAACATTAACTATGTAATGTCATAATGATTGTTGTGGTATTATATTATTGCATTGAATCAGAAGACGAATGTTTATTTTGTGTTTGAACTAATATAATTAACGCAAATTTCACGAGCATATAAAACGAGAGATAAATAACAAGAGATCGGAAATAAAAGGAGGGGATAAGATATTAAAGGCAAATGAAAAATGCTAAAGTGTTAGCGCAAAAGAGAAACGTGTCTCTAATGCTTTCTTTGGCTTTTGTCATCGGACATAAGAAAAAGAGGAACTGAAGGTTTTACTGACTTTCCTTCCATTCCTTTTATTCGTTCTCTTCCCTTCTTTTGTCGGCGATCCACCTATCCCCCGCCCGAATTCATGTTTCTCTTCCCGGTTAGTGTATATCCCAAAGGCAACCGTAAATCTTTTTTCCTCTCTATTGCTCACCAAATTAAAATCATTTAATGGATTCCCCTTTTGCATTTGCTTGCAAGTTCTTGAAATCGTAAGTCAGCTATGCTGATGTATTTCTTTGTATTACAGATGTATCAATTTAAATATCAAAATACTCGTTAAATTTCAAATATATTATATTATTATATAATATAAT
>KZ309355.1:625047-663794 GCA_000376725.2 Ladona fulva | reverse complement strand
TTAAAAAATACCGTGATGAGATAAAAAAAGTATTCATATAGCGATATAGTTGAAGATTATTAATTGCTTTGGAAAAATGTGTGATTAAACGAATTGTTTATAATGTTTGATAATTCAAAACAGACATAATGAAATAATTTATTGTATGGAAATACGTTTCTAAATATATAAAATAGTCACAAGCGTTTAAGTCTTCGCAAATATTATATGCACAATGCGCGCAAATATTTTCTCGGGATCAGCTAGTTATTACTAAAATTGGTGATCGTTTCTCAGATGCTTGAGGACACAGGATATGAAGATTAGTAAGAAGATTCAAACGAAGTTAGAAGATTTAAACAAAGGCTTAATTTACTTAAATCATTTTAGAGGAAGTGACTACTTAGAAAATGTTATGTGTCCTTCCTCTTGCATAGGCTGTTCTGATACTGAAAAAGTCAGAGAAATAGATGCTGGAACTAGTCGCATTAAAAATTATTTTTTTTCCGAGAATGATAGACGAAAGTCATCGATAAGGGAAGTAGGGCCATGGTGCATGCACCCTCTGTCACACAGCGAAAGGTAGCTAGAGAGATAGGCTTGGTAAATGAGCATATGGAGATTTAGTTCATATCGCAAAGTAGAAATCGAAAATAAAAATGCTTCATAGCGTCCACAAAAGCGATGAGTAAGCTAAAATGTGTTTCCTTTTAAGATGTATGCATATTCATTCTACAAAGAACGTATCAATTATATTCAACAGAAACTTTTCCCAAGAACCTTATTATGTTCTTTTCTGTTAAATCCCGTTCTGGAAAGGTGATTAGCTCTTAAGGAACAGAGACATTTACATTCGAAATTAAAAGCCTACGCGAGGTATCCAAACAATATCAACACGGATCAAGTAAAGAGCGATTACAAAAAAGCGAAATCGGAAACTAAGCGAATCATGCGAGATGCTCTCCGTCAATTCAAAAAGATCTTATGCGAATACTTAGATGAGGACCCTAAAGCCTTTTGGTCATACGTGCGTGAGATCCAAGATAAAGAACAAACGGTAGGTTTATTAAAAGATAATAGCGGGAACGTAATAAACGATACCAAGGGCAAAGCAAATATCTTAAATGATTTTTTTCCGTAGCGTATTTACGTCCAACAACACATCATGTACCCTACCGGAAGTTGATCCGTCTGAGGCCATGTCGAAAATCACCTTCAGTGAAGACGGCATTATTAAACTCTTGCGGCATATTAAACCTAATAAAGCTCCTGGACCTGAAGATAACCAGCTCGGGTATTCAAGGAAGTAGCGGAAAGCGTAGCCCCCTTTCTGAAAGTAATATTTGAAAAGTCAATGAGCAAAGGAATAGTTCCGAAAGATTGGAAAATTGCGAATGTTACTCCAGTATTTAAAAGCGGCTTAAAGGAGGATCCATCGAATTATAGGCCTATATCATTAACATCATTGAGCGGAAAAATAATGGAACATATAATAGTTAGCTCCTTAATGGGCTTTATCGACGCTTCCAAATTTATAGTGAGTAACCAACACGGTTTTCGTAAAACACGATCCTGCGAATCTCAGCTAGCGTTGTTAGTTCACGATATCTTGAAATCTGCCGAAAATAAACGACAAGTCGATATTTAGATTTTCGCAAAGCATTTAATAAGGCTCCACACAATAAATTAATATACAAATTAAAAGCTGCGGGTATCAATGGAGAAGTAATAAACTGGATTAAGGACTTTCTCTCCGACAGAGAACAACGAGTAGTACTAGACGGTGTAGGTTCCAACTCGGTTAAGGTGACCTCGGGAGTGCCACAAGGAAGTGTAATCGGACCGTTACTATTTTTAGTATACATCAACGATCTTAACAATAACATTCATAGTAAAGTTAGGATATTTGCGGACGACACGGTAATTTATAGGGAAATAGGAAGCTCAGAGGATAGATTAACCCTATCGTATGATTTAGATAAAATTATGAAAGGGTGTGATGATTGGCAACTAGAGCTCAATATAGATAAATGTTCAGTAATCAACTTATTCCAAAGAAAAATAATGCCAATGATTATTCGTACAGTCTCCGAGGGAAAACTTTATCAACAGTTGAAACGGTGAAATACCTTGGTGTAACCCTCACCAATAACTTAACCTGGAGTACCCACATCCATAATATATGAGGTCGAGCGCTTAAGAAACTTGGATTCGTGAAGGGAATTGTCGGTAGGAGCGAAGAAAAAGTCCGTGAGCGATGTTACGTTGCGTTGGTCAGGCCTCACCTGGAATATGCGTATAGTGTATGGGACCCTGCAGAAAAATGTTGTATTCGTGAATTAGAAAAAGTACAGCGAAAGGCGATACGTTTTGTAAAAAATTGTTACAACAAGTCAATGAGTGTTACGCAAATGCTTCAGGACGCGGGATGGGAATCTTTAGAAGATAGAAGGCTTAAACAAAGGATAAATCTACTTAATAAATTTAGAGAAAGTACGTTCACAGATCATGTAGCTGACATAATGCGTCCCCCATGTTACATAGGCCGTTCTGATACTGCGAGAAAAATCCGAGAAATAGATGCTAGAACAAGTCGTTTCAAAAATTCATTTTTTTCCGCGGACGATACGCGAAAGCAATCGATTAGCAAAGTAGATTCATGGTGCTTGCACCCCCTGCCACACGCCGAAAGGCAGTTTGCAGGGCACTAATGTAGATGTAGATGTGATTCTGCTAAACATCCAGTGATTTATTTCGAAGATTTAAAAAGGATCAAATAGAAAAAGAGTATCAAGATCAGATTATCTGTATTTATAATATCAATTTCCTCTTAAGTCTAGAACCGGTGCCACAATTTAGTCAACTTTTGTTATTGTATACACTAAAAAAACTGAACAAAAGATGGAAATCTAAACGGAGGAACGCGTGTTACCGCGATGAGGGACGTTTTTTTGATCGAATGAAAAATCGGAATATTTAACCTAATGAATACCAATCTTATGATAAATTATAAGTTTCATTTTTCGTGAATTTCTATCTTTAGGAAGGCATCCAAATTAAGATTTCAGTTCATTTCTGTTCTCATAAACAGTGTCTCTCAAGTAACCCGTGTACTAATTCGTAACAAAATTTTCTTTACTGAAAACATTCTAAATTTTCTTTTTCCAAATTAAAATTTTTTTATCGATTATTAATTATTGCGATAGCAGTACCTATATTAAAATAGCCTAGTCAATGACATCTTATTGGTTATCCAATAAACAATATACTTTACGGATATTTACTATTTTAAAGCAAAATTCTGTTATAATTAAAGAGCAGCCAGTGAATTCTCCCAGCGAAACTTTCATTATTTTTAAAGTAAAAACTAAACAAACTAATTAACTTTAGATGATACAATATTCGTTCGGAAAAAATACCTCATCAAAAATTTTGTTGTGCTTCATTCCACCGATTCTTTTGACCAGGATGTTGATTAAAAATATCCATGAAGAATGAGGTCAAATTTTCTCCAATATTTATTGCTACAACATTTGATGAAAGTTTCCGTAAAGAATTTTGCGTTGATAACATCCATTCCATCGATGGATACTATATATTCTCCAACATGAAGCAAGATAAAAAGTAAAAATAAGTTAAACCCGCCTTCATTCCATTTCACCGAATAATTTTGAAGTAAATAAGGATTAATTCTTCTTGATGGTAATTTTTGTCTTCTTACGATATTTTAACGAAAACGTCACTTTGCTATACTGAGTTTCAGAGAACCGCGTCTGTATTTAGAATTGATGATATTGCTGCAAAATATTTTAAAGTATTACTTTTGTAAGAAAAGAAATTTGGAACACGACTCTTAATGAATCGAAGATTTGAAGACCTTCTGTAAGCCGTGTATCGGGTAACTCGTGTTTGGAGCAAACGAGAAGTTCCGAATAATCGATTTCTGGGAATTACTTCTAAGAAATCGGTAATCCAGAACTTTCCGTTTGCCTCATATCTCGAGTTCCGTATGCCGACATACGGCTTACGGACTGGTTTTAAGCCTCTAATATTATTTTCAAGTATTTCACATGAAATATATCTCAAAATGTATGGGTACACATGCCTAACGTTCCATGGAGAAATGAAGGAGAAAATTTCAAACATAACAGTTCGATTTTTCGGTACTTTGAAATAAGAGGCGAAAGAAGTTCTCGCCCTGACATCGTGTTTCATTATCTTCTAGACAAAGCTAGCAATACAAAACATAAGACCAATTTATCATTATTGGCATATATTGATGTGGATTTGTATCATCCGGAAAGTTCATTGGAGCAGTTGGAGAAGGGAACATGTTTTGCTACAGGGAAATCGTACGTGAGACGGGGGAAGGGTTTGTGGTTTCGTAGGCATCGAGCGGAGAAGAGAAGAAAAATAGCAAAGGGATTAAGGACGGAAGAGCGGCGCAAAACGCCGCTACGTGACAGAATAGTGTTTGTGCCTGCATTTGCGTGTAAAGGGTCAAGGAGCGAGGGCAGCGAAGCAAACAATGGCCCCACCCACGGTGGAGGACACGCCCGCCAGTCGAAGGACGAGTGACGACCGCTCTCTCCACCATTTCTCTCCACAACCCTTTTTATATACGACTCTCACCATTTTCGCCAACGCAATATTCCTTTTCCCCTCCCTTTCCAACCCATTATCTCCTCCTCTCCCTCCAATAATCTCTCCCACCCACTTCATTTCGCATATCTTTGCATAAATCCTCCATCCCCTCTTCGGTGCTTCCCACCATTTACGACTTTCCTCTATTCACGCACAAAAACTAATAGTCGCAGCATACTCATGCTTAATTACGCTTTATGCTAATATACAATCTTTCTAATTAGCTGGATCGTCCTACTCCTAATTATAATATATCAACATAGGAATAATTTGATTCATTTCTGTAATGATAATTTTCTTCATTAAAATTGTCCCCTTGAAGAAACATCTTAATCAATATTCCATAAAAACATGTTAATAAATATATTTCGATGAACGATGTAAATATTAAAACCCAGTTACAGATTCAAGCGATGCATGTCCAAGAATAAATTATCAAATTAAAAGAACGTGAAGAATAGTAATATGGCTATTTCTTAGTTTTCCTTTAGGTTACTTTATTTTTCCTTTCAATGAAACAATTCACTCCAAAACTTATACTTGGTAGAGTTTCAAAAATTCCATATCCTTATTCAAATTTAGTTTTATATATTTTAAGCACCGATAAGGTTTCCAGTTTCTGACTGTTAAGCAGATTTAAAAACCATATTTAATGTCGGAAAAGCGTAGAGTAGTTTTCATATGCGATGCTATGCCTTATATGTACATGTAAGCAGGGGTACCTCTAATCCCTCCTCGTGATGTAGCGTCAGGGAGAATCGTGCGGAAACATTCAGTTAAATCTCTCCCAATTGAGGCGATTAACCTGCCAGTCTCTCCGCTTCCTTCCAGCACTTCCTCGCTCTTCCTACTCTATACTCACTGCTTACATTCTTTTTTTTCTACCACACGACTTTCCGTGCTTTGTAAATTACCCTTCCCACCTTCTTCTCTTAGGAAATTAGATTGCTCCGACTTTCAACCTCTTTAAGCTGTATTAGCAGAGCTATTTAATGCAATGCTTTACCAAAGAAATTTCCCATTCATCCTACATTATTAGATATTCTTTTCATAATATTTTTTTGGCTTTTCGTTGAAATAGACTGATTTATGTTTGCCTATTAGTATTACTTTGGTGATCACCCTTCACCCGTTCTGTTTCCTTTACTGTTTTACATCTCTTTTTAGCTTCTTCAATGTTATTTATTTTCCCAAAATTACGATTCCGATTGAAAGTGAAGCTAAAATTTATTCTAGAGTAAAATTAATTCAGGCGCTGTAAATCCTGAGATCACCTCTTTTTGTGTCCGCATTCCAGTTTACTTCATTCTACTCCCCTTTCTCCACCATTTTAACTCCTTCCCTCTACCTATTTCCTCTAACACATCCCTTCCCTTCCTCTTTGAAATCTCCCTCTTACATCTCTCCGCCTTTCCTATACCTATTCCACCTTCCTCCATTTCCTCCCCCCTTATGCTAGTAATTTAACGAAGGAAGCCAAGGGACGTTAAGGTCCTTGGCCATCGCACGCGCGGTCTCGCAAGGGTTGAAGGGTTGATGACATGAGAAATATGGGGAGAAAGGAGAACATGGCAGTAGAGACGGAATGGGGTTCGGAGAGAGAGTTACTGAGGTCTTAGCATAGCACACGAAGTAAATGGCGGCGGAGAGGAACGTGTTGTTTAAGGGGAGAAAGTGATGGCGAGGTGCCGTTGGAAAGAGACCTCGTAATGGGGCGGAGGTCGTAATGTACAATGAAAGAGAGGGCAAAGAAGAAATTGGAGTGGGGCGGTGAAGGGGGCGCAGATGGGCGAGTTAGAGTGGAGAACGAGTGGAAGGAAAGAAAATGTTGAGAAGTGGTTGTCGAGAGAGGGAAGTTTGAGGAGAGGAGAAGGCGATGGAGAGGACGGCAAAACGAGGCTATTATTTTTGCAAAAGGAGTATTTCAAGGGCAGTAAAAAGAAAACGCAATGTATGGGTTGTCGAGTGATAAAATTAACCTTTCGAACCGCGTTTTTCATTCATGCGTGGCAATGTTCATTTATGTTTTTATCTAGAGGGGACACCTCTTCAAGTATATCGATAGTTTTGTCTAAGTTGACTTTTGTACATTGCAAATGTAACGATATCTCATGACAAAACTATTTCTTACGTTTTCCATACTTAGAAAATTCTATGTATGTGTGTAGGTTGAAGTGTAGTATGTTTCCAAAGAACGTCGGAAGGCTTTGACCTGATTCAAAAATATAAAGAAATATGTTAATTATTGGTATTAAAGGTAAAATTTATTTAAAAATATATCACAGAATTTGAAAAGAAACTAAGGCATTGAAAATTCTCGGGAATATATGCATAATTCAACTGAATTGCTATTGTGTTTCAATTTCTAATAATAGATTCATTCCTTTAATCCTCTCATTTATCTGGGGCTTCTTTACCTTATAAAACGTTTGAATATCTTCAAGCAGTTTAAAGCTGAATAACTAACAAGGAAACAATGCTGTACAACTCCTTGGGAGAAGGTAATGTTTTCATTAAATGAGTGTAAATTTTCGTATTAATTCCATCTGCAAAATACATATATTTTCTGAGACTTTAATGGAATTTTTCCCTCCCATTGCCGTCTAATTTCTTTCTCTGATAACATCTACTTCCTTTACCCATTGAATATAAGTAGTACCTCTCGTCGTACATTCAGCAATACGGCGGTAGTGATGCAATAAAATACGTATGTTTTAACGAAAGCATTAATATGTGGAATGATAAATCAGAAAAAAGGTTTCCTAAACTTGTATACCTACCTAAAGTTTATTCCTTTTCATTTTGAAGACTATCAAACAGTTACATAAACACTAATTTATTTAAGGGTTAAAGAGAAAAGAAGAGCCAAAAACTACATTTAAATAAACGAAAAATTGCTTCTACAGAAATATTTCATTCAATAGTCGATCATTGTATGCATAATATTTATTGCGAAAACATTTGAAAACAATTAAAATTATTCAAATCGTTAATCTTAATTTCAGCCGGATATTCGATATAAAAACCTATGAAAGTGTCATCGAACAAAACGTAAAAAGTCTGAAAGGGCTGTAAAAGTGGAAAATCAGTTAAGACATCCTCAGGATTCTCATAATGCGACTGGAGCTCGGTTTATTCCATTATATAGCTTACGAATACGTAACATTTAATATCCACAGTGTGATTTGGATGAAATAATAATGACAGAAGATTTTTCGTAAGGGGTGGCAATTAAATATTTATTTAGCCTGCATTCAATAAAGTCTGCAAATTAATACACCCTAATGTTACGTTACTATATTACTATTTTATATGTTACTTGATCTCCAATTTCTGTTTGCTGACTACATATAAAACGGCCATACATTTTCAATGCATCGGAGATATATTTAGCAATTAAATTGGGATAATCGTATATGATATTACGTATAACCGTAAATCTTGGTCCCCCAAAATTATTTTACATAACAAGATATACTGAAGCTAACTAATGCGTCTAAAATCCTTATTATTTCCTAACATTTACTAAGTGTTGGCATTTATAAACATTGAAGTTTAAATAATTCCAGTAAAGTATAATTTAACAATGTATACATATTCCGTAGGGAATACTACGAAAAAATCTTATCTTACCCAAATAAAACCCTCGAAACTGCTGTCCTATCTGATGTAAAGTGAATTTTTGCAGTAGGGCATAGCCCTTTTTAAGTCACCCATTTTGAAGTCGCATGCAAATTCCTTTTAATTGTTGTTTAACCGTTTTTCTTCCTCAAATTCGGCACAACATTCGAATGCAGTTGCCAGGGTTCCATACCGCCGTAAAAACGCACATGCTATACTGTCTGCTGTAGTAGGAAGGCAGTCGGGCTCACGGGAGACCGAAAAGACAAAATACATGACGTTATTGTGTCTTATAATATCGCTCTATCAATGTATTATTATGGTTAAGAGGCACTAAAAAAGTTATTTATTTTCAATACTCAGACATTTAGATGACAGAAAATAATATTTTCATTGAAATTTTATCTTAAAATTTAGTATTAGGATTCATGTTAATAAAATTAATTAAGTAACATGATTGGGGATAATTTTCGTTTAAATTTTACAATAAAGACTTTATTTTTCTCAGCCTACATTTTGTCCAAAAATTGCCGACAAAACTTAGTGGCAATTTTATTTAAATGTTTGGAATGCCTTTTATAAACATTTTTTATCTAAAAGGGTCATATCGCTTCCATTACTTATTTTATTATATCCGCTGACTTACATATATTAGCACTTTTAACTCATGCGTTAAATTCGTACAAACTTATAGTATTAGGCTCAAATCCGTACTGATACTCTGATACTGATACAATTGATAATACTCAATTGTTCCGCAAAAAAACATTTATTAAACTACAGGAAAAAATTGAACGTATGATTCAGGTTTCTTAGTGAAGCCCCATCGTGAAGTCAATAAACTCTATTAAATTCTGCAAAAAAAATCATATTAAGTTATGGCACCTTTTCGCGTATCGGTAACGAGAGCTAAGATGTTTGGAAATTTTAAGCATCAATTGGTTATCGGACCAGAAATCACATCAGTCTCACAAAAAAGGTGCTTATTCACTATCGCGGTTCACATCAATTTCCCATATCTCGCTCTCTGAAGATACCTAAGGTCAGATTTCTAAAAAAGAAAGATAACTTGAGAAAATATTTCGAGAGAAATCCTTGGGGGAACAGCCTATTTTGAAATTACAGATAAAACGTAAGGATAGCAAAAAAAAATATCAGTGTATCTAGGCATAAATCAACACTGCTGATTTAGCGATAAGAAAGGGGTTTTTTCCTCACGAAGTAAATTGAAAAGGAAAGGAAGTGGAAGTCGAAAGGCTTAAATAGCAGTTCCCCAACTGACGTCTTCTCTTCATGGAAGAGAAGATTCGGCAATGTGCTGTAGGAGTAGCGGTCGGAGGGCGAAGATGTGACTTAGGGATCGATAATGAGATTCCCGGATTAGAAGCTTTTCTAGCTAAATGGGATCCACTTTGCCAGTTCGGAAAGTTCTACGTTTGGATCCCAAGGGCAATGAAAAGGAATTAGAAGGGAGGTGTGATTCTTCTGCAAAACTACTGAAAAAGGTTTGAGAAACTATCGAGATGAAAAAATGGAACTAGACGAATTCCATTATTGGGCTATTAAACTTTTCTGGGATAAATTACGCGAGACTTGAAGAAAAGTAACTGTTGAAAGTATGAAGAATGCGTAAAGAATGTTCAAAGTTCTTGGCTGGCTTAGAATTTGATTGGTTTCATTCATTTCTTGAGCCTTAAAGTACCTCTCGTTATATTCGTCGCAAGAGAGAACATTTTAGTCTTTCTTTAGTGATTCTCTTCACAGGTCTTAATTTAACTTCCTTATTGGAGCTCTTTGAACCACTTTTCTTCACTTTATTCCGCTAAAAATCTCGCAATACAGGACATTTAATGTGAAAAATGTCTCTCGTATTTTGGAAACTCAGTGTCATATTTTCCAAAAAAATTGTCAATACTTCATTGTACTAAATAGTACCTAAAAAATTAGGCACTAAAACAGTGCTTGAATAAAATACTCGTACATAGCAATTCACGGAACAAAACCGAAGTATTTTATCCGAATTTTATATCGTCATCATCATCATCATCATCTTCCTTTCAAGGATTAGGCATTCTGCCTGTTCCGGCTTCACCAACGTAGTCTTGGTCGTCCTATGCTTCTTTTCCCTGTTGGCTTATATTCTAAAATCTTTCTGGGAATCCTTTCTAGAGACATGCGATAAACATGCTCTCTCCATCTTCTTTCTTTATAATTAGTTGCTACTTCTGTCACTGGTTGTATTCTTAATTCTTCTCTAATTTCTTCGTTTTTTATGTGGTCCAGACGGGGTGCAATGCTGGTAATGTCTCAGTAGGGTGGAGGGTGCCAACCCTAAAATCCTAGTAAATGCTGAGAAATGCTGACCGTCTCAAATAGGCCCTGCCAGCGAATCCTACCATATACGTCCTAGTCGTGTACCCTGGGTAATGCTGAACGTGGAGGGTGAAGGGCGAGTATCTGGTTCTCTAAAACTGGTTTAAGTTGGCTAAGGGAGATAACCCTGAAAAAAATCCTGGTCCCCCTGGTAGGAGGTTTTGCGGATGGCTGGTACCCAATCCACGTAAAAACCGTATTTATTCATTTGCTTCACACTGAGCCTCGGAACAGGACTGGATTTTATATCATATTATTATTGTAAGCCAATAATAACTCTTCCCTTCAGTTAATTAAATGAATTGTTATGAATACATCTCATCTACTGCATTTCTTTTTCTCTCTCTCTCTCTCACATAAGTTAAGTCAAGTCAATTGTACTCACAAAGGTCTTCTGCAATTTTAGGCGGATTTTATTGATAATAAACACAATACCAAATTATTGATAAAAATAATAGATCTTTATCGAGTATGTTATCTATTTGATCAGAAATTTTTCCGAAGAGTATATCGTCATTTTCAACGATAATTTCTGTATCATCTCAATTGTAAAATCATTTAAGGATTTTAGAGAGTATGACACAAAAAAGAAAAACTAGATTATTGCAAAGTTACTAAAGATAAAAAACACAAACACATACATAACAGATTTATGTAATTAAAAAAAATAACAACAGCACCTTTTATATGGTCAAAAGGACTTGGAGGCAACCATAGCAATTTAGGCTAGCTTGTAAGGTTTTGATTTAATAAGGAGCGTTTCCTTTGCGATTGAAATATCAGAGCAAAGAAAAATTTCATGTCGGCGTCTTTAGAACGAAATTTGAGTTAATGAGTAGACAAAACTAGGAACCAGAAACTTAAAATTTACCAAAATTACCCTGGTAAGTAATATATTATTATTTTCCCGTTTCAAGTCTATTACTAGACCTCCGTAGACTTTTAGATAACCTACGCTAATTGCTTGTTTCACCGTTTCCTTACCTCTCGACGCATGTCCATTAAAATTTTCTTTATGGTGCGCGCGAACATAAAGTAAAGGTTTGCTGCGTGAGACCTCCCGAAATTTATTTCAATATGTTTCCAAATAAAATATAAGAAAAACGTGAAGGAAGAAAAAGGGCACGCCTTTAGAAAAGGGCTATATTTTTCCTTCTCTGCTTTTGATGGCGACCTCGTCGAAATTTCCCGCACCTGCTTTGCTCGTTTCCTTTCGTCCTCTCTCCTTTCTCCATCTCTCCCGTCCCTCTTTCTCTCCCCCTTTCTCTCTGTATACGGAACGACCTCCGAAAAATACCGATACTTGGTGCCAACACGTTCTCCCCCATTGCAGTGGTCACGGCAATTTTCCGAGTAAATCACTGTGGTTTTTCTGCTGCGACCAAATATTTACTCCTGTATAGAGCAGCTGTTTTATTTGCTTAACTAATCCTTTTCTAGCTCCACCGCTTGCGTAATTGCGCATATTCTCCGCGAGGGAATTTCGTTTTTTTTCGGAACGAAAGCCGCACCATCGGTGCAAAGGCCATATATTTTTAAAACGGAGTTAATGAAGGGGACTCATTTTTAAAAGCATTTGCTCTACTTTGTTTTCTTAAAATGAGGAAATTCCCTCTCGGGAGCGTAACGAAGAGCTTTTATCTCCCGGATAATTGCATCAATTTTGTTTCGGAGAGACATATTTTGGCACCGCGAGCTATAGGTTGATGTATCGATAATGAAGAGGAAACAGGTGCGGTTGGGTTTCGCCCACCTTCGTAATTTTCTGGGCGAATGAGAGGTCATTCCTAATTTGTCACTGTGAAGACGGAGACGTATCCCGTACCAACGATCTTGGACGACTTTAGCAGTTTCCTCAAGCTGCAGCAGTTTCTGTACACAATCAGTCCATTTGTCTCTGGGTCCCCGTCTGCTTCCTTTGTGAGACCGCCGCTTCAATGTTGCCAATTGCTGATATGTGAGTTACAGACGGCTTCCAACGGAGGAAAGTGAAGCCAAGAGCACGTTCGCGGAAAACGACAGCTTGGGTCCCTCTAACTGAATCAAAGATAGCAGTAATTGGGAACTGAGGAAACAGAAAATGGGACTACAAGAATATTTTCAAATGTATGATTATTATGGAGCTACTGCACTGTCTTATTTATGTCCTGCCTAGGATTTAGAAATAAGTTCTTTTTGAGGATAGCTTGAATGCCAACTTTCATGTTAAGGAGTTCAATCCTGTTTCGTTGCTTCTCTGACTATAGAAATACTAATAAAGCACTTTAGAAACGAAGCCTCCACCATTCAAAGAATAAAAATACCGTTGCTGTAAGAAAATCCCTCAACGGGTTTCCAGTTTTTCTTTTTTCGAAACAGTCTAATTGTAATACAGCAAAATTCCGCGGTGGTGATTTATTTTCGCCAAGTTACCTTTCATTACACAACAAAAGTACCCAAATAAAATAATATTTGATTCTAAAAAACAAAATTATATTTAATGCATACCTTTCAGATGTAGCTTAACTGAATTCGCAAGGTACTGTAAGGAAATAAAAAAGAACTTTGCAATTCCCACATTTTAAACGTATATTCAGAGAACAGTTTCAGCTACATCTCCATAATTAGGTAAAGTAGCTTTAATACATGAAAGATACATTTAAATATACATATAAAGTCTGAAAGTTCTTTCTTAATTCTTATAATACCGTTCCACGAAGCCCGGCTGAATGTGATAGAATTTAAAGGTACTTTAGATAAACTTGGTCAATATATTTGAATTTTGCAATGAATAGCACTTATTATAACTTCCAATGATGCAAAACTTCTCTCTAGAATGTATTTAGATCCTTCTTAACTAGGAACTCCATTTTTAGAAACTTAATTTGATGAAATGAATGCTCTTTCTGAGGTAGGATTCGACCGCAGTCTATAATTGATTATATGCCTATAGATAAGTACTACCAACCACTGCACCTTAGCGTATAGTGAGAACACTCTTAGTGTGCCGCCTAATATAAAAGACTAACGTATATTTCTAATTCCGCACCATACCCACATTATATTTTACAATCTTGTTTTTCGTATCACAGAAAATCGTTTTGGTAACAAAGAAATAAAAATTGAAAAACTTACTTCGTAGTCCTTGTTTTCTTCTTTTTCATTTTCAATTTGCTCTGGAAATTAGAAATGCTATGCTAGCTATGGTTTGCCACTAAATTTGAGTTAATATATACTAATATGCTGTGGAAGACAAAAGGTTATGAAGATCTAATCACGCGGAATTTCGCATAAATATTTAGAGACCCGTTGATTTTGGCGATGCGATACGATTTCTAAGCAGGAGGATGATTCAGATTTTTCATCTCACTTTTCGGAGATATTGGTCGTATGATTCTACTTATTCTCAACATGTGTCGAAAATGGTCAATATTTAAGACTACAATCTTCCAATTGCTCACCAAGACATAAATAAATGCTATACTAGCGCACTATTTACTACACTATGGTTTATCAAAAAAAAAAGATATATTTGTGATTTTAGATGGATTTTTGTAAAGAAATACCAAATTTTCGAACTAAAGGATTCGTTTTTCAGCTATGATTTCGATTAAAATCGTGATTATTGAATCGATACGAAAATATCAGATAATAAACAATTAACAATTTTGGCCATTAGATGAAAACAAAATTTCAATCAAATTTACTTTTCTAATTATATCCATAGTAATAATTCCATCGAAAATTTGAATTTTAAAATAAATGGGAGTACCCCTTGGAGGATATTTATACAGGAGGTTAGTCTTTTCAAAAGCAGATTAGATCAAGTGCTAAAATATTTATGACAGTTTACACTCTTCGTTTTTATTCTATAGGTATGCCCTTATAATAATTGTCCCAGTAATATATCAATCTCGGAGAAAGAGAACTGCCTGCAGAAGATTGATTCCTCAATCTATTTCAGGACAACTTATGAAAACTGAATACATCCCATAAATAAAACAGATATATACCAATAAAGCTCAAAAATGAGGCGATTTTTGGTAACATTTCATAATGCAGAATGTAAAAAAGAGGCACATATACCATTTAAATTATTTAAACTATTGTTCTAAGTAAATGGCCGTCTGATTGTGGCGGCGGATGAATGAAGAAAACTTTCATATATGTAGAAAAGGGATGTGCTATGAGAATGATTGCAAGCTTATAAATTATTTTGACCGATAAATAAGTTTATGAATAATAAATGCAAGGCAAATTTTCCTTTTCATGCGGTTGGCAAAAGTTCAATTCGCCACAATTCTAGAGGTTCTTATAAAATCATTGAATGACAGGAAACAGGAAGTGGTGAAATGCGTCCATAAATTATGCCATACAATTGAACGTATCATGCTACCAAATTTTTGCCGTAGTTTTTTTCACATTTCATATTTTATCGAATAAACTCAATATTTGGTAGTATTCGTAATATGTCAGTTTCTTCGTTAATCTGAACGGAAGGCAACTTCATTTACTTTATTACTGGGGCTTATTTATGTATTTTCTGAGAGATATGAATATCTTTTCAATACATGGATTTGGAGCTTTCATTAGTTTCTGCTACAGAAACAATAATTATTATCTCATCAATTGTATTTTTCTCATTATTCTGATTCTAATAGGTTTTTCATTTATCGCACGATTTTACAGTGTCTGAGTAAAGGAAATGAAATTAAAGAAAAACTGGAAGACGACTGTAAATGAATTAGCGTTTTAGTTCATTTAATAAACATTCCATGGACCATTTGCTGACGAACCGCGTGACCCAAAGAGGAAACGAGGGAAAGGAAACGGATTAACCAGCCGTCTTTTAGGAATCACCAAATGCACATTTCAATATCAATGCTATCATCATCAGATCCATGCGCATTGGGTGATTCCTAGAAGACAGCTGGTTAAACCGTTTCCTTTCCCTCGTTTCCTCTTTTGGTCACCAAAGAAAAGACGAGGGGCGCCGGAATAACGGCTATTTGAGTGTTATTAAATCTCCACTATAAAGAAAATTAGTTTTCGCATTATTCGAGTGGATGTGATGGTACACTGGCACTGTAATCATTAACGTTTGATTCTGAATTATAATATTATCAGTTTTATTGGCTATGAGATGATTCTAAAGATGGGTATATGATGGGGAAACTTGGACACTGAGCGAGTGTCGAAAATTGTGCTGCGACTGAGAGACAAATTTATTCATCGGGTACTATACATTGTATATATGTATATATGTAAAGTCAGATAGGTAGAACAATTACTATATTCTGCCTTTCTTGCATATTTAATAATTCAGGTGAATAAACATTGAAATTTTTCTATTCAATCGTGGATATCTGATTCGATTTGGGAGTAAAAAGTTCCTCGAATATTGGGTTTCGGTTCTCCAAAGCTGAGTAATTTCTATTGTTGCAAATTTCATTTGCAACGATACAAATGTGTGTATCCTAAACTGGTTTGCTCTTCACTTCAAACATTTTACTGTGCATTTTTCCAGAGTTTCTGGTATACCATAAACACTATTTTTTTTTTCTTAGAAAAATATGTCTTTGACTAGTTCACGTTTTTAAATCCAACTACGTATTCTGTTATCTTATATTATACCATTAGCCTTATCATTATAGTTACGACTTTCAACAATTCCGGTTTTCAAGTATCTTCTATATTCTTTTACTATAAGAAGCACATCACATTTTCATCTTTATAACTTTTAAATACCTACCTCTCAATATTTACCCTCAAATGGTTATTAATTCGTAAGCTTCTATTTCGTAACCTTTTTACAAACGTTATATCATTATTATTTCGACAAATATAAGCTATTTCTTTTGAAATACGATTCGTTATATTACCCTAACCAACCGAGATAAAGTGTTTAATTTTTTTCTATCACTGATAATATGGAATTTTCATTTTATATCGAAATACGTGGACGTTACACACTGATTTCGATGGGAAATGTGCGAATATGATACGTAAGCCTGACATTAGGAAGACACGAAGTAAGGAGTCCGACAGATGGAAAAGGATATTGTTTTGTCGTTTCCGGAGGACTTGAGAGGATAACGAAAAGGGGAGGGGAGGAAGGATATTATAGATAGAAAAGTGCAAAGGGCGAGGACGAGAGAGGATGATCGGAAGGGCGCCTGGGGAGACAGAGGCTTAAGGGAATGGTCCTTCCATAACAGAGCTTCGGCCCAATGACGCTATCGGTTTGCAGGAAACGGACTGCGGAAGAAGTTGAGGGCGATCCTCGTATCGGAGAAGTGAGGGGAGGAGAAGATTAAAGGGAATGAGATCCATAGATAAATAGGAATCCTATACGAGGAAGGGTTAGCCAACTCACAAGCATTTCCCTTCGTTACAGTTATCTCCTAGATCGAATTTCTGTAACCGATTTTGTGAATGTAGTGATAATTTAATCAAAGGAAATACAACCATATTGGACAAATATTGAGTGGTAAAACTATCGATTTGAACAATTTTACCATGAGTATGAGTCAATCCGTAACTTTCGTAACAATACTAACGTACAGGAAAACGGGTAAGGGTGATTTTGCGCAAGAAGGTGCGCACCCAGGAAAAATCCCAAGGAAGAATGGACTTGAAAAAAGTCTGAAGTTCCCGGTTCCGTCAGACTTTTTTCAAGTCCATTATTACTAAAGTAACAATAAGTAACTTCATAAGTATAAATCTGAAATTTATTTCAGTTTAGCCTCATACGCGTCGGTGAAGACGGCATCCAAAAATGGAGCAGTATCACTTTACCAGGATTATTTTATAGAATGTAAAATACTACGTTATTTCATAAATTTACCATATTTTAACGAACATCTGTAGCGCAAGGCTAAGGCAATACCCACACACACAATAGGTACTTTCATGTCCATAACGGTCTCTAACCTTTGAAAAACTAGAGCAGTATTTTTCTTGAAAGTTTTTGGAAAATCTACGTTGAAAGAGATTATAAGAGTTGCACTGCGAAATCATTATACCAGAATTAACTATGTCACAAAGGGCGTTATGTATGGGGCAATTCCATGTCAAGTGGACCAACGGTCCCCGCTTGACCATCATCGATTTCAATGAAATTTTGTGTGAACATAACTTCATATCTTCTATGCACATTTCCCAAGTTTTACATCCATCGATGAAATATTTGCTGAGATATAGTCATTTGTTTGACCCCCTACCCGCAGCCTTCTACAGTTAGACATCGATTTTTAGCAAGTTTAGGACACGTTATCTCACGCAGTATTCCGTTGAGCAAAACAAAACTTGGTATTCTTGTACAACCTGTGTTGCTCTATTACACAAAATAATAACAAATCTTTTATTTATTTTTCTTTTTAAATGTTCTTCGCAGATTTCGCTCATAAAAGATTTGTTATTATTTTGTGTAATAGAGCAACACAGGTTGTATAAGAATACCAAGTTTTGTTTTGCTCAACGGAATACTGCGTGAGATAACGTGTCCTAAACTTGCTAAAAATCGATGTCTAACTGTAGAAGGCTGCGGTAGGGGGTCAAACATATGACCATATCTCAGCAAATATTTCATCGATGGATGTAAAACTTGAGAAATGTGCATAAAAGATATAAAGTTATGTACACACAAAATTTCATTGAAATCGGTGATGGTCGAGCGGGGCATTCTCTAAAATTGGTCCACTTGACATGGAATGCCCCTATGGCATAATTCTCACTTTATGGGTGATTTCAACATACGGGTGAAAATCGCTTTACGAATTCATTCTCGGAATACTAAAGGTCACGAAAAGAAACTTAAAATCATGAGATGTGATTTATATACTATAGAGCTATACATTAAACGTGACGATGTAAAAGTACGTCATGATGTAATTTTTACTCTGTAAATATAAAGGAAAAAAATACCTCAATGTTATGACGGTTTTTAATGTCTATTACCAAAAGACAGAAATATTATCACTCAATTAATCAAAAATCTGGATGACGGACAAAAATATCTTGGATTATATTCACCCCCGAAAAATTGATTGAAAGAAAAATTATGGATTACTAAAGAAGAGTGGTATTGAAGCTAGTGAACAATGGACATGTTGCATTCGTCTTACTCCATCTACCTTTTAATACTTTAAGAGTGAAGCAGGCAACATGTATAATCTACAAGGGAGGATTCAGGTTTGGGCTTCCATAGGTGCGAACAACCAATTGCAAGCAAATTCGATTGTTTTCTTTCATCTCATAAATCAAATGTGTTTATATTGTATATGAGCCTACCTTATTACTTTGTAGCATGCAGTGGGTATGCAATACAGATGGTTTTCAATGATGAAATTGGGAATTCATGGAGGAAATCTTCCTGGGTCTTTCAGGAAATGAATCTGTCAATCCTGAATATCGCGGAGTGGTAGTGTATAAGGTACGCTAGAATTGATTCATTTTACGTGGAATTGAATTTATAAAAAATAGCGTAAATACAGATATCCTAATAATTTACTATGCCACCCAAAGATATGTTTAATAACTATTGTGACATATAAGTACTTCTTGTGAGAGTGCTTCAATAGCGGAGATCATTTTGCAAATGTTGGCTTCTTTAGGGAATCTAATCTAGGACCATTTGGCTACACGATGTAGTTGAGAGCCCTTATTTAAGGTATAATATTGTAAAAATAACACATCTTTAACTTGCGGTGTTATGAATGTGATTTGGTAGTGATCTGAAGCAAATTTACGGGAAGTAAGTGTGTCGGTAGTGGTTAGTTAATTTTTGGGAAGCAAGAGCTAAAATAAAAGCTAATTCTTAAACTTTTTGTTCATCTAAGTTTGATTTCGGAAGAACTGCTGAAATTTCAAGAAATAGCTTTTGAAAAATTTTATATTAAGCTTGTACTTTAACAAAAATTGTTCTAGTTTTCTTAATTTTAAGATAACATCGTTTGACCTGGAAGAAGCATTAACTTGAAAGGTAGAAAGAGAGGAGGGCGTTTCATAGTGCTTTACGAAGATGAATGGAAAGCCGAGATTTTTTAAAGGGAAATAGAATCATGAAATCCCGGATACGAGAGACAGGGCTGAAAGTTCTGAAAATCTAATTATTCGTTCAGTTGAATATTTTATAAAGCTTTTAGGGAGAATAACTATGACGTATTATAATTAAGACGCTGACATTATTCAGTAATTCTTTCTCAGCCGAATTCATTACTAGATCAATTATTTTAATTTTTATCGTAACATATTCACATTAATATTGGTTATACTATTATAACTTCTTAACATGGGCCTTTCTTCATGGACCTTAAAACGATAAGAAATTTTTTGGAAATACTTCAGTTTGAATCAAAGTTAACCTTATTTTTAAATTATTCCATTAAACAAAGAAATACTCGCTTGAGCAGGAATAACAATAAATGCTAATTTTAGTTAAATACATGCTAAATCAGATCCTATTGAAGAAATCAAATCAGATTATTTCTTATTAGAAAGACAACCTCAGATTTGCGAGGAAATACTCGCGTGCAAATTTTAAAGTTCGGATATTGCCGGACACCGATCCCATTCCTCTTAAAACCTAAAGAAGTTCTAGTTCACTGAAAGGTTTCAAAGATCAAAGTTCACGAACTACAGCAATCCCATAACTGATTCAGCTGAACCAAGAGGAGTCATCGAAACGGCAAAAGGTCTCATAAACTATTCACAGAAAATTGGAAGAATGGAAACAAAAGAGTACTGTCGTATATCCTGTTTCAGGAATTCATTATTAAAAATAAAGAGTTAACTGCGTACGATAATATTCCACGTAAGAAGAGAATTTAATTATGAATATAAGGAAGTCATTTATAATTACATTCGTTACCTTAATGAGCAGCAAAAGCTAAATTAAATATAATCAAGATAAAAAAACTTTTAATGACAATGTCAGAGAAAAAACTTGTACAATTACACAACATAAAAGAGGGGTTTACCGGCTTAGGTGACCAATCGCCATCATCAGCACCCCCTTGGGGTTTTCATCATCATCAGAACCTCAAAACCAAGGGAGTTCTGATGATGGTGCATGCATGGTGGATGACCGCCGAAACCGGTAAACCCCTCTTTTATGTCGTGTAATTGTACACGTTTTTTTCTCTGACTTTGTCATTAAAAGTTTTTACCATTAAATTCCACCTAAACGCCGAAAAATATCTCCTTAATTCGCCAATCAAGATGACAATAGTAGAGAGGCTTCTGTACCACATGTTACATTTACATTAAACCCTGCAAGTCGCCAGTGACGCGAGGCAGGGGCTGTAAATAATCCTATCACAACCTAACTTCTATTAGCTTCTCTAATACTTAGCGGGGAAAACGACCAGAAGTAACTATCCGTCCTGACAATCACTTCCCTGGATCGTTATCAAGAATTGTCATGGGAAGGCATTCGGAGAAGCGTAATTGCATGATCCATCCTACGTTTTTGTATCTTAGAAATGGTTACGCGAACATGGCTTCACCTTAACGATGATTTAATCAAGATTCCCAGCCTTACAGGATGTCAATGAATGATTCTATGGAGTGCCCGTTATTCTCCAATATTCTACATCTACATCTACATAAGTACCCTGCAAGCTGCCTTCCGACGTGTGGCAGGGGTGTAAACACCAAGAGTAGAATTACTTCTTTAATTTATTATTATCGCGTATCGTTCGTGGGAAAAGGAGTCCCTAAAAAGAATTGTACTCGCGTATATTTCTCGTTTACGCTCACTGTCGGATCGGCCAAAGTAGCAGGGGGGTCGTATAATACCAATTACACCTTCCGAAAGTGTATTTCCTCTGAATGTATCTAGCAATGGCACCCTAGCTTCTAATCTCCTTTCTTTCAAGGATTCCCAAACTGCGTCGGAGAGCATTTGCGTTACGCTTGATTCTCTATTGCAGCACTTTTTAACAAAACGTATCGCCTTACGCTGCACTTTCTCGAGTTCGCGAGAGTTCGTTTCATCCGCTGGGTCCCATATACTCGCCGCATATTCCAGATGGGGCCTAACTAACGTAAAATAGCATCGCTCTCTAACCTTTTCATCGCATCTACCTACAATACGCTTTATAAAACCGAGCTTTTTAGTTGCTTTACCGCATATTTTTCGAATGTGTGTGCTCCAGTTTAAGTTATTGGTTAGGGTGATTCCAAGATATTCTACTGAGTCGACTACATTTAAATTCGTTCCACTAATTTTGTACGGGCGGTTCTGACTCAATTGTTTCCTTTCGAAGAAATTTACTACAGAGCATTTATCTACATTAAGATCTAGTTGCCATTTTTCGCACCACATTTGTATATGAGCTAAGTCGTTTGAGAGTGAAGCACTATCTTCGTCACTTGATATTTCTCTATATATTACCGAATCATCCGCAAATATCCTCACACTGCTATCAATCTTGTCGCTTAGGTCATTGATATCAAGGAGGAAGAGTAAAGGTCCGATTACGTTGCCTTGTGGTACGCCTGAAGTGACTTTGACTTTATCCGAACTAACGCCATCAAGTAACACTTGCTGTTCTCTCTCGTGTAGAAGATTCTTGATCAATTCAAATATTTCCTGGTTGATACCTGCTAATTTTAGTTTGTAAATTAATTTGTAGTAGGGGACCCTGTCGAAAGCTTTCTTAAAGTCAAGGAAAATAACGTCCACTTGCTTTTTACTTTCGGCAGACTTTAAGATATCATGGAAGAATAGAGCAAGTTGAGTTTCAAATGATCGGTTCTTTCTAAATCCGAGTTGGTTCTTACTGAGGAAATAATTGCTATCTAAAAACTTCATAAATGAGCTAACAACGACGTGCTATATTCCTTTTCCGGAGAGTAAAGTTGATGAAATAGGCTTATAATTTCCTGGGTTCTCCCTCAATCCACTTTTATAAACAGGCGTAACATTCGCTGACTTCCAATCAATCGTGACTCTATCTTTGTGCATGGACTTGGTAAATATAATTTTGAGATAAGGGGCGACGCTTTCTGCCATTTCTTTCAATACTCTCGCCGGAATATCCTCTGGACCTGGCGATTTGTTTGGCTTAATATTACGTAAGAGTTTTGCAATTCCATCTTCAGTAAAGCATATACTTTCCATTGACGAGAGAGTATTAATCTCCGGAAGGGTATCTCTACAACTTGTTTTTTACAGAGTCTATGATAATATCGGTGTTGAGGCAAAGAATTTATTTTTAACGCTTCTAAAATTAAACATTGCAATTGATATGTTACTTTCGCTTGCAGTTATAATTTTGTTTTTTGGTAAAGTTCGCTTATCTTGTATCACGCTCATCCGCGGTGTGACCGTTACTCGCTCGCCCGAATATTTCGTTCCCAAAATCCCACTGTCTGTCCTACTCATTTTCCTAAAAAATACTTGCAGTGCTCAAAAATCCTACAAGCCACACGTCTCGAAGTCGATGCAGTGTAGTGGACCCCAGAACGGTAAAGGGCAACATGGCACGATCTGAGAGTCGGTCGCAAGTCAACGAAGTCTGCCCCCATGTCCCTGCAGAACTCCCACAGCCTCCCGTTTAGGGACTCTATTTTCCACCAAACACGAGGGCCGCAGTCGATCCGCGGTACAATGCTGCAAATGGGCAGCTTCGTCCCGATGCCAGTCGACTCCCAAACCCGCGCAACCTCAGAGTTTAAGTCCTTAAAAGAACTCAAAATCTCCTCGGCCGTACTAGAGCAGGCGTCGTTGACACCGACATAGGCTGCCACCCACAGACTAGAGCAGCTCGTGCCCGCGACCGCCGCACGGACCACACCCGTGACTTGGGCCACTTGCCCTGAGGGAACACACCAAGATGTGACCCTCACGTCACCACCCTCCCGTTCCGCCCTTCTCCGCAAAGGGGCCGATACCCGCTTGACGTTCGAGCTCCCTATCAGTATAATTCCCTTCCCTCCCCGGCTTTCTTCGGGCGTGGCTACTTCGGAGAATGGAGGCATGGGTCCAGTATCGTCAGCACTTTGCAGTGCAGAGAACCTATTGCAGGTAGGGATAGGTTTCGTATTGCAGGTAGGGATAGGATAACCTCCCCATTGCCATTGCCAGTCCTCCGCTCCTTGTAGCCACCCTCCACTCGGGTTCCAGAAATGCGGCCGACCCCGAATGAGTGGCAGTGGGCCACACCTTCTCCTGCACAGTCCAGCCCGCGTTGACCCTCGGGGTTATTCGAATCATCGACGCGGTGAGAACGGCCCCAGAGTTGGGCGCCCCCCCTCCACCCATCGGAGGGATCACACTCCTAGAGATCCACGAGCGATAGCTCCACGACCGATACATTAGAGTATGCAGTCCAATCCATGTGGATTCCATTATTTCCATTTCATTGAAATTATAGAGCCCTAAATTTTCAAAATCCTCGATTTATCAAAAAGTTAAAAATAAAAAGGAAATATTATATCTTTGAGACATAACATTAAAAATCGAATTTCGAGATAGGCAAGAAATATTTGTAAGTTTCCTTGATTTTTAAAGAATCAAACAGTACGTTACTATCCAGAGAGATTATTATATCCAGAGATAACTGGACTTTCAGCTACAATATGTAAGGATAGCGAAAAAAAATAGTTATTTTAGCGATTCGTTGCTAATTAACACGCAGAGGCTCTAAGATAATTTTTTGCTTTGCGATTTCTAATTTTAATTGTTATTATATGCATATATACGGTAGATCAAAAATAGTTATTGTACTTAATCAATTACCTTGAGTAGAATGGTGTGCTATAATTCTTATTTCAAGTCATACACTTCATCATGACGTCTCTAAACCAAAGAAACATTTCCTCTTGCTCCCACTTGTTTCGGCAACTCTGGTTTAAAGCCGCCCTTCTAAAGTAAAGCTTCCCGTTTGCTTCCGCGCTACCTACAATACTAAACGGAACTTACACTGAAGCTGCATTTCATGGTCTACGTCCTTACGAAGGAAGCAATCCTCTCATTCCTTTTATCGTGAATTCGTAAATAGAGGGCAATATATCGTCCTCACGACCTGCTAGAACACCAAAACAAATAAGCCGCCAACTTTCTCAATTTATCACAAAAATTTTGCCAGATTCTTTTCGGAAACAGAGACACAAACAGGAAGACCCGAGCCGCACATGGGATATTCGAGAAAAAAGAAGAACATCGTGCTATTTACGACCTCATTTTCCTATCATTCTCGAACAATAACTTTTTGAGAGAATTCGGCGTGAAATGTTGAGGGATCAGCCGTGGCAAACTCGGGAGCGAATTATCATTTTTCTTCCCATACGAATAAAATCCTCCGCGGAAAAAAATAAGTCTACTGATCCTGTGACGTCTGAGTAGACGCTTTCTTCCGAGAAGCATGCACAGTAACAAATAGAGGAAGTGAAATCTGAGATAATAAAGGCTGTCTTTTTCACACCCGGACGCAGAATGGGGAAGAGAGTCACTGGGGAGTAAAATAGGTGACAAGCGGCTGAGAGGTGAACGTAACGAAGGATCAGAGATAGGAAAGGGAGGAAAAGAATACGAATGGAGCGACGAGAAAACGAGGTGTATGTTTGTGTGCAAAGATGGAGAGACGCAGAGAAGGAAATGGATAAGGGGGAAATAAAATCTCGATAGAATAGGCCTGGACCGAGCGAGGAACGCGAGATAAGGACGAAGATGAGAATTTCTCGAGTTTCTGAATGTGTTAGCATCGGCTTCGGGTCGGAGATGGCGAGTTTGCCGTAGGCTGTGTACCTGGCGAGAGGGATCAGCCAGATAGACCATTAAGGCATAAGACACACAAGCATGGAGGTTTGCAGTTAAAGGAGGAAAGAGATATGGATGCTTGGGAAAGGGGCGGGGTTGGAAGAGGAGCGGTAGTAAAGCGGGCTAAGGTAACAGGAGGGATGGAATAGGGGAAGGGAAAGAGATTGAGAACGCAGTTTCCGGGAGGCGGGATTGCAAAGGAGGAGGTCGCATGAAGGAGGAATGTCTCTACGAGTCGGATCAGAGAAGTACAGAGAGGAAAGGGGTAGAAAATGGGCGCAATAAGGCTGGCATCACCGTGGTTCGCTCTTCCTCAACACCCTTTTTCCGGCAATTCATCTGAGACTCGAGTCTCGCAGCCCTTGTCTCTCGAGACTAAATCGTGGCAATCTGCATTCCTTTGTGGCCTCGGATCCGGAAAAGGCGTCTGATATGCAGGAAGGGGCCGATCCCGATTCTTCTGCATTTTTACTTCCTTTCTCTCTCTCTCGGAAGACGGAAATGTAAGGAATGAGCGAGCGAAACAAGATTCTTACGGTATAAAGGAGGAAGTGGGATTCGTGGAGAGGGCGAGAAATGTTGCGACGCCATTAATTCGGAGGGCGCCATAACTTTTGCATCCGAGCGTGACTACGACGAAGGTTTCCCTCACAGTCGTAGTCTCTTATTTGCAGGAGGTAAAAAGTATGGAGGCGGAAGCACTGTGAGCAAAAAAATATTTATAAGGCGTTGGAATGCCAAATTACGCGATAATTACGACGTGGAGCGAGACGCGGCGGAATTCGAGCATTTTTATTTGATTTGCCGCGTCATAATCTCGAGGATCGTTTTTCCTGCAATGAAAAAAACGCTTCCTCCAGATGGGTCATTTGCATTGAAAAATGAAAGAGCGCTGCCCGTGGCGTTTGGTCTGAAGAGCCGAGAAAAGGCTTGCGCGCATTCTGCGATCGGTTTTCTTGTTTATTACGCAGAACGATATTTATTGCTCGGTTGGATCCACTTGCCAAACGACATGTTTTAAGGGAACAGATTTTAGGCCATTGCCCTTTTGGGAACATGAAAGTCACAGTCCGATTTTCACTGGTAAAGCCATATTTGGATCGATGCCAAGCCATTTGGAACTCGTTATAGAGATTTGCTGTTACAGGGAATGAACAAGAGAAGTTATGTAATGAAAATACATTCGAAGCCCCAACTCTTGTTTTATTGGGTAACTTCTTGCGAAGGTTTCACCGAACCTTTTTTATCCCTTTCAAATCAAACCATAAATTTTCGTTAATTTCAGAGATTTGCTGGAGCTCATTAATATGTTTTCAGGTAAGCGATTTCAAATAGTGTGATTTAAGGCTTTACTTTGCGTGTTATTTGGTTAATTAGTATTTATTTATTGCTACAAAAAGTTAGTGAAAATGAATAAAATTAAAATAATCTTTTGAACGATCGTTTTGTGTATCTAATTAATGGGAAATCGTCATTCGATTATTGTTATATGATGGAATGAATTGCGAGGCTAGAGTGATAGAGATAACACCACATTAGATATAAGTCCGGATAAATTCGTCCAACATCATGAATATGTTCTTCCCAAAGTTTGATGTGATATTTCATTGCGGACGATTTACAAATTCAATGAGTGTTTAATAGTTGACAGAGTGTTGTTAAAAGTGACAAAGTTCCAGTCAGTGGTTCCACTAACGTTTAACAACTCGTGAAGTGGTAACTCGATCATCTAAAATAAGGGATATCTGAGGGCCGCCTATTTTTCCTCCTTACGTGCTAAATAGAGGACTTGAGAAGGTGATAGAAACGGTAGAGAATATTAACTAACTTTTACGGCTTACTTTAAAATGTATGTACCTGTTTAAGGTGATGAAGTAAAAATAAAATGTAAAGAAATCTCTTATAGGCATGAGGAATTTTAATTGCATACAGAAAGTAGCATTAATCCCTCGTCGTAACGAAAAAGTAATATGATTACGCACATGCAGATAGAATGATCTCTAAACAATAACAGTTAAATTCTTAAATTTAAATAAGAGCAACGTAGTTACATTAACGTCGGCCATTTGAAAGTACCGAAGAAAGTTTTTTATTGATAGTCAGCAATTTTCTCATACACAGTAGTTCTACCCAACTTAGATAAGTAGCGATTTCTAATTTTAATTGTTATTATATGCATATATACGGTAGATCAAACATAGTTATTGTACTTAATCAATTACCTTGAGTAGAATGGTGTGCTATAATTCTTATTTCAAGTCATACACTTCATCATGACGTCTCTAAACCAAAGAAACATTTCCTCTTGCTCCCACTTGTTTCGGCAACTCTGGTTTAAAGCCGCCCTTCTAAAGTAAAGCTTCCCGTTTGCTTCCGCGCTACCTACAATACTAAACGGAACTTACACTGAAGCTGCATTTCATGGTCTACGTCCTTACGAAGGAAGCAATCCTCTCATTCCTTTTATCGTGAATTCGTAAATAGAGGGCAATATATCGTCCTCACGACCTGCTAGAACACCAAAACAAATAAGCCGCCAACTTTNTACAGAATTTTATATCACAGTTTCAACCCCAGAAGGTCCTTGACTAAGAAAAAGGAAATAATACAGGGTACATAATGATAGATTACAAAAGTAGAGGAGAGTCCTGAATTCACATTAAAAGATGAATAGTTCTAGATTTTTGTTCCATTTAAAAACTTTTACATTTCTCGGCATTTCTTGGTATGAGGTATTTGCCGGGTAAAGCTTTCAAAGCCCTAATAATTTTGCTACTTCTGTTTTTTGCTCGCGTATCTTGTTTTTTAACTTATGATCATCACGTACAACAAAACTAGGATATTAGGAAGTCTTAAAAGTAGGTATTAATTTCAGTAAATACTAAAGACCTGTCGCTGGTTACAGTTATTATGAAGTATATATTTTCTATACTTCTTCGATTCGCAGACGTTAATTTTTAAATCCAAGAGTTTAAGACCGAATTGGATACAAAGATGGTTCAAACTTAAAATATAAATTAACTCGACTAAATGCTTAATCCATACCATAATCTTAAAAAATTATTAACACCATACACTACATAGACTATACATTACCGAAAGAATTAAAATATTTCATAAATGTTTAAGTCAAGTCATAGGAAACTGCTATTTTTTAGTTTTCTGAAATACATCACTCAATATTTGAAGAATTTAACACATAACGAATGTATGCACAAAATATCAATCACCTCAATAAAAAGCGCTATTTGCGCTTTGTATTGAGGTGTATTGTAAGGTGGAATTGTAAGCGCTTTTCTTGGAATATGCCTTTGATTTCACGTAATCTCAATTAATTACAGAATTTTAAAGCATTGCAGCTAGTGCCTAAAGGAGTGACAATGCAACATCTGCCTTGCTCCAAAGTTTATTCGCACATTTAAATAAGCTGACAGCAGAAAATTAGAGTTTGAGGAAAACACCAAGCGAGAAAATTCCCTAAATAATTTTCGGTAGTAGAGGACAGGGGAATTATTTTGAACGGCGAAAGGAAGTGGCTGGAAAATGGAAATCATAGTGGCGGAAGGAATAACTTTGTGGAGGAATGGAGTCCGAGGACATTTCGTAGGAGAGGAAATTACACGAGTAAGCTCACTGCAACTCCTCGGCTGGACAATAGGAAAGAGGCTCGCACGGACCGCCAACGCGCACACAAATAGACACATCCATTCCGACAAACTTTCCCTCCGACGGGTGCGTGCATGGGAGCTGAATTTCCCCGGCGCCCGAGTTAACGCACTGCCCAAGGGTAGGACGTGCGAATGTCCGAGACACTGTTTCCTTCCCTTCACGCATTCTTCTCACTCTTCTCTCCACCCACGTCCACCGGCTTCCTCTCTTTCTCTCCGAGTTTTCCTTCCACTTTACCCTTCCATTTGTGTTTCCGGAAAAAGTCCACCCCTCACGCCGAATAATACCCCCTTTCTACAACGGTTGGAGGATTGCCGGTAGTATATTGTGGCGGCCTACGCTCCATTGTCAGCATGCAAGAGGCAAACATACATCTTCTCCAAAACCCGAAATGAGTATTTTTCATTTTTATGGTAAAGTAACCTAAATATCAGCTGCAGTAAGGGGAATATATCTACCTATACTTAAAGCGTATCGTTCTGAGAAACGGATAATATCTGAGTAAGGAATCTTATATATGAATCAACAAGATAAGTATAACAAAGCACTGAAAAAATCCTCTCATATTAAGGATATCTTTATTTTAGGTTTTAGGATATTTTTATTTCTTTGATAGTGACCCTTCCTCACCTTTAAGTCAAAACACTCAGCGAAAGTACTATACAACTACTTTAAGCGAAATGTCGTTTCCATTCATTTCATAAACTTTTCAGCATGTATAATTTCACGAGAAAACGTACAAATATGTGTAAGAGAAGTTTTAGTCAGTCGGTCTCTCGACATGATATGGCATTCCATGCTTACATTTTAAATAACCTTCAAACGTGAGTACTTTTCTGATCGGCGGATAGAATGACGGGATGTTCATTTCTAGGAAATAAATAGGTTCTCTTATCCTACGAACAGTTTCCCGCTCTTATAAAATCTAATAATGATAGCTGATTACCTTGGGTATGTAGGCGGTTCTACACAAATGAAAATTAACCAAAATGTATCTACACCCGAATCCCGAACGTAACCTTTGGGAATTAACAATATAAGCGAGTGATGCAATTGCGAAAGTCATCAATTTTGAAGGGACACGAGGAAGAATGTCTGGTTTATTTATACAGACGCAGCACGGGGATATTAATAGAGGAATCCAATTCGGACATCAATGTGGAATATTTACTATTTAAATCCAGGGATAATATTTATTTTTATTGTTAATTTTGAAGTGAGTGAGTTTCAAACTATTTGTTAAAACCTCAATGAATTTCTCTACAAATTAATTAATGTACTTTTCCATAGCATTAGTTCCAATTTAGTTAAACTAATGTTTACTGAATTCCACTAGTGTAAATATCAAAGGTGTTACCCAAAGTACGGAATCATGCTACTTTGGTCAGCATTTTTATTACGTCAATCACTTGTACGGAATTATGAAAGGAGCTTTCAATATTCTATGAAGATTGGGGAATTGAACTTTCAGTCTGGTTTTAGATTATATCTTAAGTTTGATGGAATATTCAAACAATGTTACATCTACCATAAAATATTCCTTTATCTATTTCGAAACAAACCTACCAATCACAATATATAAACATTAATAAATATATTTATGTTGAACTGGAGCTTGCTAAATCGTGATTACAAAATTCATATTTTGCGCAAATATGATTGGTTAATTTGTCTATGTCAGTAGCGGAAATCGTATTATTGGCTACTCCCAAGGAAAGAAGCAATTGAAAACATCCCCAAGGAAAATACCTGGTGGATGACAGGCATATATATCATTTAGAAGCATTGATTTATATGCAGGAATTCAATTTCATGAAAAAGCGGCTAATTTTAAGTCTTCATTTGTAAAAATTTGTGCAGTTTAACTGGTTTAAAATTGATATGAAAAATTAATACTTATCATTATCTATTATCTCTGTGGGGTTAAAACTTTGAATTTAAAATATTTTAACATATTCATTTTTACAGAATTTTATATCACAGTTTCAACCCCAGAAGGTCCTAATTGCAACTTCTAAAGCTCTACCGTCCACTATCTCTAACCCACTTTAATGCTTTTTCCCGTGTATAATGTGTGTCCTATCTCCATACTTCTCTCCTTGCTCAAATTGTCCTGAAAATAAGAAGCATCAAGTTCTCAGGCGCCATCCCAGTCGTTCTCATTACACATTCATGCCTTCCCCTCGTATTTTGCCCATATTTGCAAGAACATCTACATACGCTACAAAATTCCTATCTTATATCCTTCCCAAAGTCTTGTTATTTCTGGCTCTTTTTAGAAAGGACGTTTCTCGTATTTTTTTGTCCCTCGCCAATTTTTACCACCCCTAATTTTCTCCTTGACCATATTTTTTCTGTAAGTTTGGTGAAATAGAAAAATTCGCGAGTTTTTTTAATTTTTGCTACAATAATGTCATTGTGCAGCTCTAAATTCTCTTTTCATAGAGCATAATGGTTCAAAATTAATTAACCGTTTCTGTATGGCTACCTTACAACAGCTATAAGGAGAAAATAATTACTGATCTTTTAAGAAAATAACCTCTCACAGCTTTAATTGTTTGAAGTAGATAAAAAAGGACAATTAAATATATTTAAGAATATGAATATAATAATATTTGAAAATATCATGCATATCAATTCTGAGAGAATAGACTACAAATAGGATGCCTTCAAACGTAAATAATAATAATAAGGAAACATTCGATTTCAGCTAAAGCCCTTCGAAGATATTATATTTTAAAGACGTTTGAAGCACTGCTATCAATTATCTACAGCTGGTCTATGGATATGAGATCTATACATTTTACAAATGTATAGATCTCATATATAGATATATTTTATATGTATACATTTCACAAATGTATAGATCACAACTAATACCATGGCACTAACTAACTAACACAAATATTAAGAACGTATCGTTTTATCGATATCAGTAGGTATTTACTCAACATTTTTTGCAACGGTATATAAACGCTTGATTGGTTAATGCTATCAGATTTTCCAACGCTAGAACGACATTCATAGCTTAAATTAAGTTCATAATTCAATTTTGATCGTGTATCGTTTGATAGATTGTTCTGAAGAATACAAACTATTAATTTACTTACAGATTGGTTATTTAAATTATCAGTCGCATATGTTAATGTTAACTTAATGTCCAGTCTAAAAGAAATTATTTTTCGAATGGTAATTTATTATTTAGAGATTGTACGCTTGGAAATTTTTTATCATTAATTCCGAATACATTCGACTCTTTGACCACTGCTCAGAATATTTCTCGAGCTACTAAAACGTAGTTATAAGTATTATAAGCATAAATTCCGTACATATATTTGCAATGAATATTTAGAAATAATAATTATACATAAAAGTTTGGCTTCGGATAAAGGCCAAGGTGATTTGGTTCCTAAAGATGTGTAACTAAGAAGATTCCCACGTTTTGGCCTTTCGCTTCAATTTTCTTTTATACAAAGCTTTGTTAAGGGCATATATATATGTCCTTTATTGGGCAAGTCGGAGATTGAGGTTCATATCCCGATCTTACAAGACGTTTTTCATGCTTTTTCATAGCAAAATATGAATTTTGTGATTAATTCGTTAGCACAATATTTTTTTCATCAACTAAGAATTAGCGAATGCAGATAATTACGAATAATCTAGGTAAAAATAAGTTTAGAGAAACATCGGTAAAATGACTACGAAATGTGCCCCAGTATTATGTTTATGAAAAATCTTTTATTTCACAGGAATGAATTTTTTATTCATAGAATTAGGAGATAAATTCAGTAAGAGTTTTTTTACTTAGATGATTAGAAAATTTGAAAAATATTAGAAATGAGGTTGATTTAATTTACTTTAGACGGATTTACAAAAGACGGCTCAAAGAGTAAATATTTTGATAGATATATCAGAAATAATGCTAAAATACTAAAGTAGCACAGTTTAATGGAAAATATTACGAGACTTTAGCTCCTTTGGTGATGATTCTTTATGTGATATATTATATTATTCGCATAATCTGGATACATAAAGCTTGGCGTGAATTATTGTGGTTGTCCAACTTACGAAACATTACTACGAGTAGAAAAAGCATTAGACGTATTAAGATATGAAATCCTTTAGGTAATTTATTTATTCTTAAATCTCTGATTACGTTCTCGACTGCCCAATCCCTTAAGTAGAACGGCAGCATTAGCAGAAGAAACACTCCAATTTCAACTAGAAGTCTACATGAAGCAATAAAACAGAATGTAAGGCTTACCGAACTAATTCAAAATCCGCTAAGTAGAAGTATCACACATGCTTCTGAAGAAGTGTGACACATCAATAAAATTATTATTTAGCAAATATTTTGAGTGTGAAAATAATTTTTATCAATAGATATATTAATAATATTAATATCGATATATCTTCACTGATCTTGAGAAAAAATGAAGTTGTTGAGCTCTTTTAGATAGAATTGGTAAGATCTAGCTTCTGGGGAATTTGAGCTACATACTGAAGAAAAGTGCCAGTTATAGCGGCTAATATATATGTACATATTAATTTAATTTGTTGGGACCATGAGAAATAGCTCGTTTCTCCACAAAATGACGATCACTTTTGCTTATTGCAATTTAATATCCTGTTGAATAAATAAATCACTGATTTGAACTGAAATTATATACTTTTAGGAGTTTGCGACAGTGAGTATGTTAATTATTTCACAGCCTATAATCAGTAAAAGAACATTTTCCTACAATTTTGAGGTTACAACGCGTTGATGAAAATTCGCCTCACTTATGAAGAAATATAATCTGATTTACACCTATTCAGTATGTCCTTGCGTTAGGTACCGAAGAAAACTTGAGGGTAAAATACGACCTAACATTCTGAATTAGTTAGCAAGGGTTTTATTTCAAACTAATTGCTGAGTGATATATTCTAAATGTAAATTTTAAATAAGGCACACATTTTTTAAACATTCCAGTTACACTACTGGAATATGAGAATATGAGTAACAATATTAAAAATCCTAAAACCATCAAACAAAATATTTCTTTTTTTTGTGGTTTTAGGAAATTTTTATATTGTTACTATTATAGCCATCACTGGCCCTTCTGTCATTATTGAATATTATTCATTATTAAGGTCTTTATTAAAGGCGAGATTGAGACTGAAAAGTCTCTTCTTCCATCTAACCTTTCGTCAATGATTTTATGTACATAAAGACTTGTGTGTGGGTGAAAAGAAATAGAGAAGAAAACTTTAGAAGGAGTGGATGTAAAAAAAAAACCTAAGGTGATATCTTAGGAAAAAATATCCACAGCAGGAAAACACTCTCAGAGAAGGGGGGTGTGAAAAACCTGCGGAAACCTACTGATAGTTCAAGCTAAAAGATGTTTAAGAAAGCTGTGTATAAGAAGGAAATTACAAAATCAATAGTAATATAACAAAATTACAAATTAATAATAAAATAAAATCATAAACAGGAAAAACTGCAATAATAAACCATGAGGAAATAATTGATAAAACAGAAACATCAGATATAACATTCAAACGAAATTACAAAAATAAAATAACATAAAAAAGTGGTAACTGCAAGAATACACTATGAGAAACTGGTAAATATCGAATATCGAGAGAATATAGAAAATGACACTTACTAAAAAGACATGAAAAATTTAACAGTTAATTAAAATAGTACATAAATGAATACAAATAGAAACATTTTTTTATAATGAGGACATAAGAAAAAGAACAAAGGACAAGCAATATATAAGATTGTGCAGTGAGAAACGACAGTCATCAGAGTGTTGATCAGAATATGAGGTATTTAATATGTTAAGAAGGAAAATTTAAAATATTTTATTTGGAAAGAGTCATTACCTTTCGCACTCGGATTCAAACATAACTCAGAAGAGTGCATTTAATCTAACCTTTCGGAATAGGGACGCAAATCTTCTCTCCACAATATTCAAATTGAAACATCTAGTTCAACCTCTATTATGCACCTCTCTTCTCTTACAGTTTACCTCTTTCAAATAAACATCTTTCCGGGGCTCGTGCACACTATTTCAAGAGAATTTTTGACGGCTACGCAACTACGTGAACTCCCAGCGAGGAAACTTTAACTCAGTGTTCCATTCGACTCTATTCTCCTGATTCCACACGCTTAGAGGCTCAGCGCGACGAGATTTCAGCCCTCTTCTTTCATTGTATCTTCCGAGTCTTTCTCAAATCCCTAGCCTCGGGAAAATCTCATACTTATTTGTTCCATTCTTGTTGTTTTTCTCTTCTCTCCGCCCAGAATCTCGTCGCTGATTCAGCGAAAAACGGAATTTCGGAAAAAGAAAACATTTAAGTTGCGAACGGCGAAAGGCACGATTTAAAGATCAACGGAAAAGAAAAAATAATCTGTAGACAAGTACTCAGCAAAAGGAGGTGCGGAGGAATTCTATATACTAATAAATTAAATGAGAATTTAAAAGATGCGTTTTCGGATTCGTTGAGCAGAATTAAATCAAGCTTCCGGGGAAAAGCCTTAGACGATATTTTTGCAGAAGCTCGAGACAATTGAAAATTCAAGTCAACTCAATGCATTAGTATTCAAGAGTGCCTTCACCAGTTTCACGTCGCGAATTAATTCTGAAATTAAATGTAAAAGGCAATGAAAAGCACATAATGAATTGAATGTACCATTTCCTCCTTTTAGGGAAATGGGGAGAGAAAAATATTAGCTTTGATAAGCATAGCGTGACTACCTATAAACCAAATGAAAAAGAACATTTACTATTTGTGATACTCAATATACACGGTCCTTGTAAGATGAATAATGGTATAGATTGTATACCATTATTTTATTGCTTCAATGGCATGCATGCGGTTGAAAGCATGATTCATTTTGCATTTAAAACTGTTGCTTGACCGTTTACAAACAAAGTTGAAAGTAAAGAGGAACCTTTTCCAGCGTTCAGCTTAGCGACATATGAATGAAAGTAAGAAATAAATATTAGAAAAATATTTTAACAGTAAAAATAAAATTTAATAGGTATTCTTAGTCAAATATAGTTATAAGTATATGTAGATGTAACATTATACACCTTGTATAACGAACTCGATTATAGTCGAGTAGTTAATTGCAAATCGTAAGAGTCATTATATCAATACTAACTGTATCAAGAGTAATATACGCAGAATACGCCATATTAAAAACGAAAAACTGAGGTGTGGCGTCAGAAGGTAAATAAGATTTGTTACATCAGAGTATATTTTATATCTTTTATTTCAAAGCAATACTAACTCATATTGCCTTCAGTGGCAGTAACTCATAAAAACATGTGATACTCGCGAGCTAATGAAGCACTTTGTGAGCAGAACATATTTATTGTCATATTTTGCTCTCTGTTAAAGTTTGTCCTCGTTTATCGTTTCTTTGAAAATCATTAAAGTGATTCTATAAAACCAAACAAGTGAATGAGGATTTCATAAAATTCCTAAAAATTATTGAATTCCTAACAATGATTGAATATGATAGTATATGAAATCTTCGATAATGGAAGCAATGGATGGGTTTCAGTAATGTACTATGATGATCATAGAGGCCGGATAAGGATGTTCTATCGTAAGATGGTGCGCACCCAGGAAACATCCCAAGGAAGAATGGATTTGAAACAAGTCTGACGGGACCGGGAATTGAACCCTGTTCTCCCAATTTCCGGTCGGGTGCTCTGTCCGTTGAGCTATCCCGGCAGAACCGGGTTCGATTTCCGATCCCGTCAGACTTTTTTCAAGTGCATTCCTCCTTGGGTAACAGGATAATCATGAAAATAAACGTAAGTTATCAGCTATTTAATGGTACTAAAAATAAGTCTTGGTGTTCATTTTCTTTCCTTTCCAATGTCCTTGAGGAAAATATTATGTCTATTTTTGTCTCTGAGTCAATTAATTCTCTTTTAAGAGACAGATCTCTTCCATGATCCTCTCTCATTCCAGATCAGTAATGTCTTTCGATCTCTTCCATGTTCCCGGAAATTCATTATCGGCAAATGTGATAAGCTTTAATTTTCGGAATTACAATTTAGTTAGAGTTGATTATAAAGATTTGGTTGGACTAAATGAAGTCGTCTTAATTAAAGAGTTCACTGATGTATCACTATAGGCAGGATTTATATAAAAATACGAAATTAATTTGGGAAATATTATATTTTATTAATATTTTGAAATAGTGGTGAAAGCTGATTAACCTGTGGGCTCGGTTTTCAGATTCAGAGTTAAATACTTCCCTTTGGTTAGAAAGAGCAGAAAAACAAGCAGAAAGCCTCAGAGCGGCTTCTGCTTTAGACTGGTTAATACGTAACCAAATAATCTTACATTTTTGCCAACTTAGGATTACGATAATCCTGGTTCCCAGTGGAAATACACAGGTGAAAAACACGCGATATATCCGACGTCAAAAGAATTTTTTGGACGGTTTTTTTGGAAATTTCAGATTAATATTATCAGCTATAATACATATAAATATGCAATTATTAAAACTATTTTATGGCTATTTAAAATTGAATTGGGATATATTACTATCTGTAAAAGCCCTTTTCAGTTAATTTTCCATTATTATAATTATGAAATTCTAGTTGTAAATCGGTTGTGATTTTGCTATCACTCTAATAATGTGTATGCATAACAAGACAAAGTACGCTTAGCTATTAGATGGAACGTCACATAAACATGTATAAAATATGTTATCTAACCAGGCACTTCCTGGCGAGCCTGAATAGCTGATAGGGATCTCACTGTCTAAGATAAAGTAATATTACTCATTGTTATTTGTATACCATTTTCCATTACTTTTATAATTCTAATTTGTAGAATTTATAATGACAGAAAAATAATATTTTCCATGTTTTAAGACTAATACTTCAATGTAAAGCTAATGATGGTATTTGTAATTAAATGTAAAATTCAATTTTATTTGCACTTAATACACTAATAATAGTTTGGCAAATCTTGTAAATTACTTCAAAATAAATGCATAATTAGTTCTTATTGCCAAACGATAAGTATTTTGTGTTGATTGAAAGGATTAAACCCTTTACTCGTGGGATACTATGAATTTAGAGCCTACCTCATACTGTACGAGATTTCTCTTTCAACGTTAAAATAAAACTAAAACGAATAGCTGTTACTCCTCAAGATATTAGAAATGTAGAAAACATTGATGTCTGCTTGATATAGCCTTTACATTACGAAGTTGTGGATTTTGTACAGATAATTTTGAAATGTTATTTACATTTTTAAGGAATTTTTCGTAAGTTTCGATGAAAATGGAAAGAATGAATGGGAGAAGGCAAAGAAAAATGAGAGAGGAGGGGAAAAGGAGAGGGTAGGAAGGAAAAGATGGCATGATAAGGGGAAAGAATAAGGAAAGAAAAGGTGAACGTGGTCCCTCGACGACTGATAAAGTAAAGAGAATGGCGAATAAGATACGCAAACTGTACGGATAGTGCTAAGATAAGGAGCGCGCGAGGCAAAATTTAATGGAAAATACATTCAAAGACTTTGTACAGAAATAGAGATAAATAGAGTGCGAAACGGGTAGAGTAGAAGATATGACCCTCGTGTTCCGTGACAGGTGAATTGGAGGCTAGAGCAGAACGTAGAGATAAGACACGGCGTTGAGTAAAGCCTTTAAGATGGAAGGGAAAGGAGGCTGAATGATCAAACGTTTTTTTTT